>CAIGQQ010009359.1:2225866-2282097 GCA_903798035.1 Danio albolineatus
ATTTATTTATTTGTTTGTTTGTTTGTTTGTTTGTTTGTTTGTTTGTTTGTTTGTTTGTTTGTTTGTTTGAAACATTCAGCAAAAATTACAATTCTTAACTCTTCTAAAGTAAAACATTATTTTGTTGTCTAAAAATTAAATGTGGAGAAAAAAACATTATTTTGACTATAAAAATTAAGTATTTTTATATATTTAAAAAAATGTTATTTTAACTATTTGTCATTTTGAACTAAATTACCTATATTTGTATTGCAAACTTAGATGAAACTGGATCAGTAGTTTGCAGAACAAAACAAAAATGTTATGTTTTACACAACCACACAACTATACATTGAAAATCATAGAAGTTTTGATTGGTTTTATATAGCGACAAAAAAGTGTTGAACAAGTCACCATTTTTCTCAGAAAACATTTGTAAAGGTGCCGTTGACTTGAATGTTCCCTGGATCTTGGTAACAACCAAATAAATCTATATACGCAGAGAAAACAAAACTAATAATTAGTTTATAAATTAAGTTATGCATAATAAAACAAAATGATGCAGGGAAAAAAGTATTGAACACATGAAGAAAGGGAGGTGTAGAAAGGCAGTGAATGCAGACAGCAGCTGAAATATCTCTGTAGTTTATCAGCATCCCTCTGCCCTTAGTCATTGTAAATTAATATTAGCTGCTTCAGTCCAACATCTACTGTACATTAGCAGGATGATCAAGATGAAAGCATAGTAGACATTTCAGCAAGACAATGATCCAAAACACAGCCAAGGAAACTCTCAAATGCTTCATGGAAAGAAAATCAAGCTGTAGAATGGACCAGCCAATCACCAGACTTGAATCCAACAGAAAATACAAATTAAATGTCAGGTTTGGTAGACGAGACCCACAGAACTATTAAGATTTTACACTCAGTTGAAGTCTGACTAAAAACTCAATACACAATACACAAAAAACTAAAAACTAATACACATAACTTTTATTTTAATGTTGGTATTGTTTGGGTTTTTACCAAAATCTGGTTCAATTCCATGTCAACAGCTCCTTTTGAAATATCATTCCCAGAAAAAAAACAAAAAAAACATGATGTGTTCAATACTTATTTTCATGGCTGTAAGTTAAAGAGCTCTTAAGTGGAAGATTTTTTCTGTGCATTATCATAAGGTAAACTATTAATATTAAGTAGTTAAACAATTAATTTAGAAACAGGTTAATGTACAGTAGGATGAACACGTGATCAAACAAAGCAAATTATCAGCAAGAAGACCAAGAATCCTATTTCTGTGCAGAATTTATTAACAAAATCTGCAGATTTATGCAGAATGATTTTGAGTATTGTAACTAAATCATTAAACATTATATGAATAAATAAAAAAGGCATTTATTTAAGGCTTACAATTCAAATCCAATTATATCCATCTGTTTGGTAAACAAAGCAAGTCTTTCATGTAATTAGGCATGGGCCGGTATGGGATTCTGACGGTATGATAACCCTGGATAAAAATATCACAGTTTCACGGTATGACGGTATTGTGTTTACTGCTTCAAAATATGTTATTTTTGAATGTCTGGGAAGAAAACAAAACCTTTTTCCCCTTTGAACACAATATATTTTATTTTGAGAAGCATTTAAAATATTTTGGGTCTTCATTTGTTTCAAAAACACCAATTTCTTGAAAATGTACACCTAAAAAACAAAAAAAAAATGTAAATAAAAAAATCTTACACATACCTCAAGAACGGTATAGCAGAAAATTTTGCCGGTATGAAAACCTTAACTTTTCCAAAATACGGTATACCTTGAAAACGATTATTGTCCCATGCCTACATGTAATATACCTAATAAAAGACAGAAAATATTACTTTACAAACTATATTGTAATTAAGTTATATAAACATTTGGATATCAGTCAATGATATTACTGACATGAATATATAAAAACTGATCAAATCTATACTCTGTACTTGCGTTTTGATGCTATTATTGCCATTTTAGCATTATAGACGAGGGGCCTATAATGGTCTTAAAATGACAATAATATCGTCTATCGTGATATATTTTGGTGCAATATATCGTACAACATAAAATAGATATCGTGACAGGCCTACTAGACTCAATGATAGGCGAAAGGTCTCCACAGATTTCGTCTTGGCCTAATCATCAGTCGACAAAGTCTCCTTAAAACCCCTATTATTTTAATGGAGTTCACTCTGTTATGATAATTTTTGTTTACTCTAAAGAAATAAGAAAAGATTATTACATGAACATTATGAAAACAAAGCAGAATATACATTCATGCGGTAGGATAAGTTACAGTATCTTGTAAACAAGGCTATCTGCAGGTGAACCAGAGGAACAGTGGATTTTGCTCAACACTAGCCAATCAGATTAGAGCTGGGCAGTTCAGTGTGCAGTGTGTGCATCAGATGGTCAGTGAACGGGCTGTGGGCGGCCGGTGGAGCCTCAGGCTGAAACTAGGGAAGAGGTAACAAAACACAAATCTCTCTTCTCGTTTTCTTGTACTTTCCTTAACTCCCTCTTGCACATGCACACACACACACATTCAGACAGATGGAGGATTATAAATTTAGTTCTTCCAGATAGTTGCTATTCTGCCTTAGGTTCTCTACAGGCTTCGGATTTTGGACTGGGATATGGAGGAGTAATTTTGGGTAGTGTCTGAACAATCTATGGCTTAATATGGATTATGCAATGGATTTGTGTGCCATCTGAAGTGTAAATAGTTGGTGAGCGGCATGATACGTGCAGCATATTCCATACTGATGATTGAGTTTTTAGCTCAACTTATTTCAGCAAGTTAAATTTATATATTATATTTATTTAAGTAGGGACTAAGCCGAAAAGAAAATGAATGAATGAATTTATTTAAGTATTTGTTTCTAAATAATAGATTGATACAGGGGCAAGTCAGACAAACAATATCTGTGGATTATTTTGTTGTGGTTGTTATTATTATTATTCATTCATTTTCCTTCAGCTTAGTACCTTTATTCATCAGGGGTCATCGCGGAATGAACCACCAACTTATCCAGCATCTGTTTTACACAGCCCTTCCAGCTGCAACCCAGTACTGGGAAACAATCATAGAATCTCACATTCATACACATTGTGGCCAATTTAGTTTTTTCAATTCCCCTATGCTCATGTCTTTGGACTGTGGGGGAAGCCGGAGCACCAGAAGGAAACCCACATCAACACGGTTAAAACATGCAAACTCCACACAGAAATACCAACTGAACCAGCCAGTTATTATTATTATTATTATTATTATTATTATTATTATTATTATTATTATTATTATTATTATTATAAAAAGGAATGATGCCACTTAAGACATTCACTCAACATTTTACCTATAATAAGAACTCAAGATTTGGTCCCTGGTTCACCTGGTTCACTTAAACAGAAATGTTTTCTTTAAAATGGGGCAAATTACTTTAAATGATAATTGATTTTTTAAATGCTCACCACAAACAGTTATATTAAGCCTCATAACGCGTTCAAAGTTTGTGCACTACTTTTTTTGTATTAATTTGCAAGAGGATTTTTTTTATTTTATTTATTTAGTCTTAATTATTTATTTTCAATTAAAATAAATTCTGAATGCATTTTTACCATGTTAATACAAATTTACTATCTTTATTAAAGTAAATCCAGAAAAAATAAGTAATGTTTAAATAAATGTGACATTTTTATAACAATTTCAAAGACAATATCTTCAAACTAAATGGAATTTAATAAAATTCCTACAAACTATTGAACTCATGATTGAACTTATGATTGCTCAAAAAATGCAAATATTTATCAAACATTAGTGTTTTTAACTAAATAAATTATTTTAAGTAACCTAATCACCTTTATTACAAAAACATTTTTTTAATTACTATAATTGAAAAGATCAGATGCAAAAAAAAACTCTAAATGCCGTCTGAAATTTTCCTCTAAAAGTTTCAGT
Organism: Danio albolineatus; assembly: GCA_903798035.1. Classification (NCBI taxonomy): domain Eukaryota; kingdom Metazoa; phylum Chordata; class Actinopteri; order Cypriniformes; family Danionidae; genus Danio; species Danio albolineatus. Next base: position 2,229,837 of record CAIGQQ010009359.1, read on the forward strand.
GATATCACATTTATGCCAAATAATATGTCCTTTTCCTGATCTTTAAAGTGAAATAACTAAACATAAACAAGGGAGAAAAATGTTAATTTTCAATTAAAATTTCAGACGGCACTTAGAGGTTTTTGCAACCAAACTCTTCAATTGTTTGAAAATAAGTGTCTTACGTGTTCCAACAAAATTTAAATAAAGAAAAACTGCTAGATTTATTTTACAAACTTTTATGACACTAATACAACTTCAAAGACTGTAAAGTTGTTTTTATTTACCAAAATAACCTGAACACAAGTTAATTGATTTATTCATTATTATTTTCTATTATACATAATTTCAATTACATCTATTATATTTCTTTAGATAGTGGATGAGGAGATTATCCCCAAAAAAATGTGTAAAGCTCTTTAAGTGTCCAGAAAAGGTCTATATAAATGTAATGAACTATTATTAAGGAACTATTACACCATCTTGCGTTACCTAGAACCAAATAAAAAACTCATTAATTTTCTCAGACTGTTACTGACCAAAAAATTTGCTTGTTTATACGTTTATATTTATTATTCAACGAAGAGCAGTGTGAACTTGTTTCAGCACCATGGACAGAGACCAAAGCACTCTCGCCTGCAAACCTGAGCAAAACTGAAAGGAAAGAAAAAAATCTATAAATAAAACATGTGCGAGAGAGAGAGAGAGAGAGAGAGAGAGAGAGAGAGAGAGAAACAATAGATGGAAAAAAGCAAGGAAGAGATGCAACAATCTGCTGCACACTCACTGAAAGTGTAATGTGCAGTGTACTTTACAAAGTGTCCTGCTGTCGGTTTGGCAGGACATTTTGCCCTTGTTTTCTCATTCCACAGCACAGGAAATACAAACCTGATAGAGCTAATCGTTTGCGAATGACATGCTTCACATGCTCTCTGCTGCGGCGGCTGCAGCTGCTCTATTAAGGTAGAGGCAAAGAGCAACAGTCCTATTTCATGCATGTGTAACAACACTGTTATTCAACGCCATGACTGAAGGAAAAACACCTGAACAATGACTGGAAGAGAATAGACTTCCGGGGATTACACAGAGAAAAAAAAATCACTGCTGCGCTATTAACGTTATTGAAATTCCATAAAGCACTGCGCCATCTCCCTCTCACTCTCTCTCACACACACACACCACACAGTCTTTGTGTTGTTCTATCTCCCTGCAGATCGTAGGACACCTACAACCATAAATCTCAGATGGTTCCAAATGAGAGGACATGCCCTCAGATTTGTCCTTCTACGCTGAAATAATTCCCTACAATGAAAGGGAACCCTGTGAAAAAACAAACACATCTTAAACCTGAGATGGCTATCTGGTTTTAGGCTTGCCTGGCTAGATGAAATGTGCACATATCTGCCCTAAAATACAAAGAGTGGAACGAGCAGCTAAATAGTTGAACTACTTTTAGAGCAATACTCTTTTGTTGATTGCATTAACAAATTAAAACTTTCTAAAGCAGAAAAATAGAAATTGTAGAATGTGCATGACAATAATAGAGAAAAAGGAACCCAAAAAGAGCCATGAGTTGCATCATGATTTGTTTTAAATACCCTAGAGTGACATGCAAATTCTATGTGGTATTCATTATGGTAATGTGTATTGACATTGTCATTACATAATGGCCTATGTGCTGTTACTGTAGTATTTCGCATGGTCATATAATAACAACCAAAAACAAAAAGTTCGGGGTTTAAGACTTTATGTCTATACTTAAATTAAAAAGATCAAATCACACGTCACTAGACAAGAGGTAGATGAAGCACACTTTTTTCCTAAAAGCTAGCTTTCATTTTAGAAATATTCTGCTCGCCCTGCTTATCCTGTAATTGTATCCTGCAATGTATTTGAATCACATACAACTGAGAGAGAAATCACCTTATAACTAGTTTCCATAAACCCAATGCATCTAAACTTGTGCATTCAAGGTGTCAAACAAATGCACCTTCCGTTAATCCACAAGTGCGCGCGCACCATGTATGCGCGCGCGTTCTCGCGCGCAGATGACAAAACAGCGGACCGTACACATGTAGCGTTTGATTGCGCTTAATGTGAAAGAAATGTACGCACATAATGTGCTTCTGTTTGAAGCCGTCAACAAACAAAGCAACACCAAAATAGGAAAGCAGCGTTCGCCTACCGTGCACTCTTCCATACATGTCCGCACCGAATATACATCCGTTTCATATTTCTGAACCAAAAGCTCAAACTCTCGGTATTTCTCCTGAGCTCGTCGGTCGTAGCGTTGGTAAGCCTGAACGCACTGGCTGCATCCCGACGCATCAGCCATGTCCAGGCTACAGGTCAAATTGTCTGGACTCGTAAACCCGTAAAACAAATCCAAAAGAGAGTAGGAATTACAAAAAGAAAGATAGAAATCGCTCAGGTTCCACTCGGAGAGGCCCGAGCACACGGCTTCCGCTTCGGCGAAAGTCAAGCAGTTTTTGGAGAGGCTGTCAGGATGACAAGTTTCAAGTCTCCACAGAGGTTTGGTAGAATTGCCTATAAAAATAAGACTCTGCTCTGTCTGATGGCTGGATGAAAGTATATGGTTGGTGTGCTCCAGCCGTTTGTCTCGCGTCCTCGTCAGTTTCGCCTCGGCGCAGAACCACAGATGATCAGAGAGCAAAACGGTGATAAACAAAAGAGAGGCTAAGGACAGTCGCCATCTCTGGGCCCGTTCCGAATCGGTGAATAATGGCTTTTCGTCCTCTCGGGGTGCGAAGCAGATTTTTAAGCCGTCATCTTGCTGCCGACACGTCCAAGCACCCCTGGTCATATTTCAGGAAAGAGCAGCACTGGCCGACTCCACCGCGACGGCTCCTCGATCTGCCACAAAATGCATTGATTTGAAATGTTTTCCTCCGTTCAACAGCGCTCTCGGCAGCTGTATCCGACTCTCTGGGCTAGATGAAGCCGCTCGCGGTCATATCTCCGTTATTCCGCATGGCTCCCCGGAGAAAAAGCGCTTCTGTGTGACAACATGCCTCCTCTGTTCCCGAAGCTCCTGCCTGTGTCCCCGTATCTCCTCAAGGGAAGGCGAGACGCTGAACGAGCTGCTCTTTCCCTATCTGGGCGGATTGCCTTCGATCTTCTCTGCTGTTCATCATCATCATCATCATCTTGGGTCCTGTGTTAAGTTGCCGCCATGTTCTTCTTGAAACTCTTTTTGGGGAGCTGGGTCATTTGCGTCATCTCCATCCTGGCGCAGTAACACAGATCTACAGACTACGGCCGATGGATACACACGCGCGCGCGCGCCCGCACTCACTCACTCTCACACACACGCGCACTCTCTGGACGTGTCAATGTGAGAGATCACTCATAATAAACGCACACCTTCCAGTACACGTTTAGAAGCCGGTCGCCCGCCTTGTCCTTCTTCTCGCTCCATTCACCTTCAGCATCCCGTCAAAACGCAATCCGTTCATCACAAGACCCGAGCGAAATAAACGACGCAGTGTGGACGTTTAAAGATGCGGTGGCGTTCAATAATAACATCGTTTTGGCGATGCGTAATTTTCATTAAATGCGCAAAGACTGGAAGAAAAACATGCGCAACATGTTGCGTGAGGCAGAATCAGCGTGTGACTGAGATGAAACGACATTTGTATGTCTCGTTCATCCCGTTCAGGCTGAAGTTTATTAGTATGCAGCGTGCAACTGTGTAAGGAGCCGGGCACAGGAGAGACATCTGGGCGTCAAAGCAGCACGTTGGAAAGCGAGCGCGGAAACGTGAGCCGCGAGTGTGTGTGTAGGAGAGGGAGCAAGAGAAACTGAGAGAGACATAGATACTGTATATTTGTCCTCTAACAGTCTAACCTTTTGCGGCATGGCCCTGTTTGATCCTGCATTTCAAAGCAAACAAAGTGTGCGTGCAGTGCACAACCACCACGCGCTTAGCTTCTGCCTTTCCGCCTGTATTTGGGTGCTGAACGTGATGAGCGAGGCGAGGCTGGCATGCAAATCAGTGCTTTTTCATTTTTACAGCCTTAAGTCGCCAAAATACTGTCAGGCTGAATTTCTTGGAGCACCACCAATGCTTTCCTTAACATAAATCCCACCCCTTATAGAGAAATCTTTTTTTTTTTGTAATCCAAAGTAATTTATTATTATTATTATTATTATTATTATTATTATTATTATTATATTGGTTTTCGTAATATAATATTTTAGCAACAAATTGAAAGTCCCAATCAATGTCAAGACAAATGATTAGTTGGTCTATAAAAAAGTACCTGAAAAAACATTACTATAGTTACCATTATTGCTTTATTATTAGACTTATATTGAAACTACATCACAATTTAGTATTTAGTTAAAACTATGTCTCAAGATCAACAGATTTCATCTATAATAAAGTTTATAGAATCAAATACTGTGTGAAAATAAATAGAAGGATTTGATTATAACTTATGTACAAAAATAAAGGTAGCTAAAGGTTTAAAATCTCCAAAGCCTCAGGCAAAAGCCTCCAGGGGCTACAGACCTTAGCCTGTAGACACCATATTCAGCCTTGTGTGAATGCATACATGACTGGCAGAATCGATGTACAGTATGTTCAGTAGCCTGCGTTGTCAATACAACACACCATTTTGATATCTTTGCGCCTCTGCATCTGTTCAATCTAAAAAAAGAATGCATGATTCAGTCACCCTTGACTTGTTCAATATCACTTTGAATTCTTCTTTGTTTTGTTAAACGAAGATATATTGAAGAATGTTGGAAAACCAGTTACCTTTGACATCCATACTAGGAAAAACAAATATTAATCTAAGTCAATGGTTGGCAACATTTGTCAATATATTTTCTTTTGTGTTGACAGAACATAAGACTGCAATTGTTTTGGAACAAGTCAAAGGTAAATACATTATGAATTAATTTTCATTATCAGTTGAACAATGTTTGATACAGTCCAAATACACATTTTGCAGTGTTGCATTAAAGTAAAAGGTAATCCCAAAATTAAAATGTTCTCATTGTTTACTCACCCTCAAGTGGTTCCAAATTTTTATGCATTTTTTAGTCTCTTGAATACAAAAAAAAGAGATATTTTGAAGAAACCTACTGCAACACATCTCTAACCATTCACTTCCATGATTAAAAAAAATACTATGGAAGTCAATGGTTACAGCTTTCCACTATTCTTCAAAATATCTTATTTTCTGTCCAACAGAAGAAAGTCAAACAGGTTTGGAACAAGTGACAAAGATGATGGCAGAATTTTCTGTTTTGTGTGGAAGTTTAAGTGGACATGACAACACTGCAAAAACTCTCTGAAGCAACCTTTCGCCTCTGTCTTCCATAGTTCATTTTTCACAACATACTGTAACAAGACTGCAGAAATATTTAACTGGTAAAAAAATAACATGTAAAACATGTATAATTTACTATGATGCCCACAGTCAAAATCTTGGGATTGAATCATGTTCCATAAACCCACTGGACCATTCAAAGATTGATTACTATATTTAAATCCAACGGTAACTCCCGAAACTTTTTTACGTGACATATAAAAATGAATTCTGAATTAAATAAATGATAATAAATGGCTTGTTTGGATGTTTGCTGCGAATGCTGTTGTCGGCTATCATAATGACCAGATTACATTACTGACGAACCCTTCCTGAGTGAGAGATTTTAGAGGAAGTGCTCATCACTCATTAGAGAAAATCAGCTGGCAGAGCAAGAGGAAATCAAAGATTCGCATGGAAAATAATGAGGATTAACAGTGCCAAGGCTGATCATCTGTCGCCGATCTGAGCAGAACTTACCCTCTCTCTATCCCGATACTTCCGACACAGAGAAAGCATTAAAAAGGCCTGGATCAACGCATACGTTTCAGAAAAAATAATCATAATAATAAACAGTAACTATATTTTAGTTCACACTCTCACACTTAATGTAATAATATTGCATTATTTCCATTTTCAGTGTTTCTATAACACTAACGCAAAAGAAGATATACTGAAGAATGTTGAAAAACCAGTAATCATTACTGGCATCCATAGCAGGAAAAGCAAATACCAATCAAAGTCAGTGGTTACCAATATTCTTTAATATACACTCACTGGTTACTTTATTAGGTAAACCTGGCCTACAGCTCGTTAACAAAAATGTGTTCAGCCAATCAGCCAATCACATGGCAGCACTTCAACACATGTAGGCATATAGACTTGGTCAAGACGATCTGCTGCAGTTCAAATGGAATTGGGAAGAAACATTGAATTTGAACATGACATGGTTGTTGGTGCCAGACAGGCTGGTCTGAGTATTTCAGAAACTGCTGATCTCCTGGGATTTTCATGCGCAACCATCTCTAGGCTTTACAGAGGAAAAAGAAAACATACTGTATCCAGTGAGTGGCAGTTCTGTGGCCACAAATGCCTTGTTGATGCCAGAGGTCAGAGGAGAATGGTCAGACTGGTTTGAGCTGATTAAAAGGCAACGGTAACTCAAATAACCACTAGTTACAATGGAAGTATGCAAAAGAGGATCTCTGAACACACAACACCTCTAACCTTGCGGCGGATGGACTACAGCAGCAGAAGACCACACCAGGTGCCACTCCTGTCAGCTAAGAACAGAAAATTGAGGCTTCAATTTGCACAGGCTCACCAAAACTGGACAACAGAAGATTCTAAAAACGTTGCCTGGTCTGATGAGTATCGATTTCTGCTGCAACATTTGTATGGAAGGGTCAGAATTTGGTGTGAAATCCATGAAAGCATGGATCCATCCTACCTTGCATCGACAGTTCAGGCTGGTGGTGTTGTAATGATGTAGGGGATATTTTCGTGCCACCTTTTGGGCCCATTAGTACCAACTGAGCATCCTGTCAACACCACAGCCGACCTGCGTATTATTGCTGACCATGTCCATCCATTTATGACACAGTGTTCCCATCTTCTGATGGCTACTTCCAGCAGGATAACGCTCTTTGTCATAAAGCGCAAATCATCTCAGACTGGTTTCTTGAACATGACAATGAGTTCACTGTACTCAAATGGCCTCCACAGTCACCAGATCTCAATCCAATAGGGCGCCTTTGGGATGTGGTGGAACGGGAGGAAGTGGCTGGTGAGTGTATCTTCTTTTGTGGTTTACAGAATAAAAAACTACAATTCTTTTAGAACAAGTCAAAGGTAATCTAATTATGAAGAATCTTCATTATCAGCTGAAAATATAGATTATGCAAAACATGACAATGTGCTCATAGATATATTTTGATATATTTTGAAGAAAGCTGAAAATCTGTAACCATTGACTTCTATTGCGAGAAAAACAAACACAATAGGTTTTCAGCTTTCTTCAAAAGATTTTCTTTTCTCTTCTAATATGCTCAGTGCAACAGTTTAAAATGGCCTGTTCTTCTCCTTGAGTGTCTTCAGACACTTAGCATGCTCATCAAGAGATCTAAATTATGAATTGTGGGGTGAAAATGAGCACGGCGTCTGCATTAAAAATCAAGACGATGAGCAGCACCTGTAGAGCTCATTTCCATGATGTTTATGGACTCATCGTCAAAACATGGGTTTGGTCTTGCTGTCAGCCAATCAATAAGTTACAGCAATGTTATCTTGTGTCCAGTGGGCAGTAAAATCTAATGATATAACAGCTCAATGAACCCCCCCTTCAAACAAACATTCTCTAGAGGGCCGGCTATATGACTGCTGGGCACCGCATGGAGTGACACGCTGGGATGGGGGAGGGCCGTTTCCCATCTGTCACCAGTTGCTCGTTCCATGTCAAACTTTAATATGGGAAATCAATGTAATGATCCGGAGAAACACCCCTCTTTTGAGCAACTATTCATTTGCAGCATTAATTTCTATTTTAAGATGACCTCAGTTTCACCTCCAATTGTCATAGCAACAGAATAACCCATAAGACCTGACAGAACACCCCGAGGGTACATACATAGCACTTGGTGCCATTTGTCAAACCGAGGATGCTGTAGACATATAGACTTTGGGCTGGGCGATGTGACAAAAATCTCATATCACAACGTGTCATCTCATATCCTGATATCAATATATATCACCAGTACTATTGTCTGAATTCAATCTATTTATATTTCATATGTATTGACCACATCCACATGTAATGGATTATTTCCATTTTTACATTTTAAACTATGAAAAATAACATGACTAAATCAAATAATAAATATAAATGTACGAATATAAAATGCATATCAAGGAGGACCTATTATACAAACATCAACACAGTTGTGTGGAATTAGTGTGTGAAAATAGCCAGCCACTAATAGTAAAAATGTATTAATTGCATTTTCTTTTTTTATCACATTGCAAAAACACTGATTGACATTTTCTATTTGTACATGCAATCAAAGAGGGAAAGTCCCGCCTATTGATGATGATTTCTCCCTCATTATCATATACAGCCCTGAGTGAGAAGCAGCCATCCGCCATTAGAGTTTTGAATTGAATTTTAAGATGCACAAATTAACATCGTAATTCCCTTTAGATGACCATCTTCTGAAACGCTTTCTTTGACATTTTCAGTTTTATGCCACTATCACATTCGCAGCGACTTTGTACTGTAGCTGCCTGTTGCTCTGGGTGGTGACCTGCTGCAAACGCAGGTCTGTGTAGGTCTACAACACGGATAATACAAGCGGCCTCTGAGTGAGCTGAGAGATGATCACGTTAGCTCTATTGTGTTCCAATTGGCTGTCGCTCAAGAAAGTCGCTCTTCATTTGCATAAGGTTGAAGTTTTTTCAACTTTGCCATGTCGCTTAACACGGCAACCTGGTCACCAACGGCTTTTGTCACTCATGTAGACAGAGCTCACCGGAAGTCGCTCACTCTCTGGTGAAAATAATGGTCGCTTGTCGCTTTGCCGCTGCGTGTCGCTCGTAGTGTGAATGAGGCTTTACATAGTATGTTATGATGTAGGTGTTTGTAGCTCCACCCTCTTTTGAAAATTGGGCCGGGAGCACAATCTCATTTAAATTTAAAGTGACAGTCATAGAACAGCACAATTTGAATCAAAGCCTAAAAGGGGCATATTCAAAGAAAAAATTATAATAAAAAAGATATTTGTGGGGTATTTTAAGATGAAACTTCGCATGCACACTCTAGGGACATCAAAGACGTGTGTTACTTGTAAAAGGGGTCATAATAGATAAACCTCTTTTCAAAAACTAATGATTAAAGGTCCTTAATAAATGATTAATGATTACATTTATTTATATATATATATCCTTGGGATCATCTTGTCACAAGTCTTGGATCACATCAGTGGCGCTGCATAGTCTCTAGGGGACTGGGGATGGGAATCCCCATGTGGAAATACAGAATAATTAGCGTAGCTGCTGTTTATAGTGTATATAAACCAGATGCGTGGAGCACATTTATGCAACATACGTACCGCTATGTGATGCACTGAGTGTATGCTTTACTACAAAGATCTTCATTCTAAAAGGTCTTTAATCTAGTTTTAAACTGCGAGAGTGTGTCTGAGCATCGGACATTATCAGGAATTCCAGAGTTTAGGAGCGGTAAATGAGCAGTGAGTAGGGAGGGTTAGATGAACAAGTCAAATTTGCCATTTTTTAATGGAAACTATAAAAATTCTGACAAATATATAGCTATATGTAAATTAAGACTCCATATCTACATTTATTAATCAAACTTGATGAATGCTCAATGTCACCAATTGATGATGATTTGGTGTTGTTTCCACGCTGTTGCATTATGTACAAAATGATGAGATACTATTACTCAGCAACAACATGTTTAAATATCTACCAGATACTGAGTCATGTAATGCGCATGTGGCTTTCGTTTATTGTGTTTGTGTCTCTACCGTTCAGAAGCGAACAAAGGAAGCCTGAATCAATTAAGCAGCCGGGTATCATAGGGGTTCCGTAATTAAATGCGTTGTGAGTCTCAGGGTCCTCGCACCGCCCCCAAGGCCTGCGTTAAATGAATGAGCAGATCATAAGAGTTGATAAATGAATGTAAAATAACACTGAGAGGGACAGGACATGCATGCTGACTCTGGCTGCCTGTTACAAACATTGGTTATGCTTTCACTGCGGATTTATCAAACTAATGACTCATTTTGTTGACTGTTGAACCAAGAATTCTCTTTCATTTTTTCCCTTCTATTTTTGTTAAACACAATAGGAGATTGCTAGCGTAATTTTAACGCACCGTTCATGTATAGCTATAGAACATTTTGCCAACCTTCATCCTATTTTCTTCTACAGAAGAAAGAGAGTCATTTATGTTTGGAATGCTTTGTAGATAATGAGGAAAAGTTGACATAACACTGTTGAAAATGTCAGAACGCCACACACGCAGGAAATGCTTGTGTTGCTATGATGCAGAGTGCGCCGCACTACTTTGAATTCATGAGCTACAACTATAATATGAAATGAACTTAATGAACTCTTCATGCTTTTGTGTGTAAAGTTTTTCCTTGACACGTGAAGCCGTGCTTTAATGAGCAACATTTGTTAATGTAACATAACAATTAACCAATAATTCAACACAACCACAGGTGCTTTGGGCACAAACCCTTTCGATTGCAGTTATAATTTTTACCAGTAAGGTTGGTACAATTTTTGTCAGTTTCAAAAGTTTCGACAGTTAATTCTAGGAAACAATTCAAAGGCAAATAAATAAATATTCTGTGGTGGATGAAGTACACAAATTAAGTACACACATTACTCCAGTAAAGTGCTCTCTCTCTCTCTCTCTCTCTCTCTCTCGTTGTAAAATATATTGCAGGATGATCTTTATTTATTTAGAAAGAAAAGGTTTTAATACCTTTATCTTTTCAAAACCTCCAAAACTACAGCACATTTCATAGACTACTAAGACGAGCTACTATGAAGATGCCAGCGTAGATGATTATAATAAATTATAATATCTTTTGGGAACACATATGTTTGTCTGTTTTTCATCATTATGAGGTCTCCATAATCCTGGACCAGGCTGTATCCTGAGCAGATGCTGTGGTGATCGTAGAGGAGTGGAGAGCATGAGACTGATTCCTGAAAGACCCCAGTGACAGACAGGTCTTCGCATTGATCCTGTGGGCCAGCCTGAACACCTACTGGTGACCTACTCACACCTGCAGCTTCTCCACAATGGACGTCCAGTGTTCTCCAGCCTCTGGCGCGTAGACTGCAGCTCTGCACAAGACGTTTGGCCAGGTTTGAGTCTGGTTTCTCTTGATTTTTTTTTCCTCCACTTTTATCAGTTGGTAAGGTTTTGTTCCTTGCCACGGTCACCACTGGCTTGCTTGGTTTTGGGACTTGTGGAGCTGCGCATTGATTTAAACCGCACTGAACCGAACTAAACTGAACTTCAACTCTGAAAACTGGACTGACACAGTTCCAATTTATTTGAACTTGTATGTTAAGCTGCTCTGACACAATCTACCTTGTAAAAGTGCTATAGAAATAAACACGAACTGAACGCCAGATGACATGATCACATGATCTGACGCAGTAAACTATCACTTCTGTTTCAATGGGTAACTGTTGGCTATATGCACTATGTTACACAGCGTCTAGGGAAGGTACGAAATATGAAAGACTAGACAATATGAAATCAAAATTTATTGGGCGGTTGGAATTCGGGAGCTGACAAGGCCAAAATAACAATAAAAAATTCCAGCTTTCTGTATTTCGGCCAAGACATGTTTTAAAGTGAGGTTGTATGGTCCCAACAAAACCATAACTCTCTGATAGCGAAATGACGACTTTACTTCAAACATGTCTTCATTAATTCATTTTCTTTTAGGCTTAGTCCCTTTATTAATCTAGGGTCGCCACAGCGGAATGAACTGCCAACTGATCCAGCATATGTTTTACGCAGCGAATGTCCTTCCAGTTGCAACCCATCACTGGGAAACATCCATAAACACTCATTCACACACATACACTACAGACAATTTAGCTTACCAAATTCACCAATACTACATGCCTTTGGACTTGTGTGGGAAACCAGAGCACCCGGAGAAAACTCATGCAAACATGGGGAGAACATGCAAACTCCACACAGGCCAGGTAACTTTTTCCAATCTTCTATTGTAAATTTTTGGTGAGCCTGTGCAAATTGTAGCCTCAGTTTCATGTTCTTAGCTGACAGGAGTGGCACCTGGTGTGGTCTTCTGCTGCTGTAGCCCATCCGTCTCAAGGTTCAGTGCGTTCATAGCGCTCAGAGATGCTCTTCTGGCTACCCCGGTTGTAATGAGTGGTTATTTGAGTTACTGTTGCCTTTCTATCAGCTTAAACCAGTTTGGCCACTCTCCTTTGACCTCTGGCATTAACAAGGCATTTGCACCCACAGAACTGCCGCTCCCCTGGATATTTTCTCTTTTTCTGACCATTCGCTGTAAAACCTAGAGATGTTTGTGCTTGAAAATTCCAGTAGATTAGCAGTTTCTGAAATACTCAGACCAGCCTGTCTGGCACCAACAACCATGCCACGCTCAAAGTCCCTGAAATCACCTTACTTTTGTGTTCTAATGCTCTGTTTGAACTGCAGCAGATCATCTTTACCATGTCTACATGTCTAAATGCATTGAGTTGCTGCCATGTTTAGCTGAAATTTGCATCAACCAGCAGTTGAACAGATGCACCTAATAAACTGGCAAAAAACAAGCTTGTAGTTTTAGGGTAATGACTTCATAATGCTTTATCCTGAAATCACAATAGAAGTTTCAAATGTAAATATGACATGACAAAAATCAGTTGAGGGCAGTCAGAATGAGCTATTGTTGGTAGTTCCAGTGTCAAGTGGCAGAGTTGTAGTGTTGAAATCATGAAGGTACAAGCATCTGATCATTAGCCAGCTCTCCTGGTGGCACAGGCTCAGAATGCAGTCGTTTTGTTTCACGGCTCACAGCAAACGGTGCTGCAGTAATTTGTTGGTGCACATAGCAAGTCTTCAAACTGAGCTTGTGAAAGCTCAAGGCTGGGCTATTTACTTCTCGAGATCCGCAGGAAATATCCGAGGTGTGACTTTTGACCTGCCATCCTCGCAGCTCTCAAACACACCCGCACAGCATCGTCACCCAGCTTCCCTTGTGTTTCACATCACAGCTTTCAATAACTAAATCACACATACATAAACACGCTGTCCTGACCCTGGGCTGCAGTTCATAAAGTTCTCACAGAGGAACGATGTACCTGCTGAGTTAAAAAGTAAAACATGTTTGGATAGGATAATATAAGATGACTAACTATAACAGCCAGTGGCCCAGACAGAACAACAGTTCAATGTCATGTCACTGATATTATAATAAAAAAAGGAATACAAATAAGATTATGAGGATAATTGTCGAAAATATCAGGGTTACAAATCTGTTCTGATGTCATAATGAAGAAGAAAATCATAATTTTAACCTTGGCACAGACTATTAATGCTATTTGCCGGCAGCTAGCTCTCTGCAACTCATGGTCACATGGTCGCACACTGAAGCTAAGCAGGGCTGTGCCCGGTCAGTACCTGGATGAGAGACCACATGGGAAAGCTAGGTTGCTGGCGGAAGTGGAGTTAGTGAGGCCAACAGGGGGTGCTCAACCGACGGTCTGTGTGGATTCTAACACTACAGTATAGTGAAGGGGACTCTGTACTGCTCAGTGAGCGCCGTCTTTCAGATGAGATGTTAAACCGAGACTCTGTGGTCGTTATAAATCCTAGGATGTTCTTCGAAAAAGAGTAGGGGTTTAACCCCGGCATCCTGGCCAGATCTAAACATCCCCATATCATAATTGGCTTAATCACTCTGTCTCCTGTGATGTGTGTTCTGCCACAATATGGCTGCCTTCATGTCATCAAGGGGGATGCTGCACACTGGTGATGGATGAAGAGGACCCCACCCCCACCCCCATTGTGTAAAGCACTTTCAGTGTCTAGAAAATATTTAAATGTAAGGAATTATTATTTCTTAATAAATAAATTTGAATAAAAAAATACATTAAAAAAAGCTTCAGTATCTGGGAATAAATAATGATAATAAATGTATTTCTTAACATATCAAAGTTTAAAATGCTGTGTTTACATTTTAAAATGAATCTAGGACAGAAACTGCAATCAAATCAAGTGTGAAAACACCCTAGATTTGTTCACTTCATTTGATTATCATAGACACCTTTCTTTGTCGCTGACCTGTGCACTAAGAGGCTCCAGGGGTCATTTCTGTATGAAGATCTGATGTTCTCAGACTGTGAAGCCTGAGGCTCTGGAGGCCCCTGACAGTCTGCCGCCCCGGGGCACTGACCCCACTCACCTGCTCTATAAATCAGCCCTGCCTGGGAGTATTTGAGACTGTATGCCCTGACCGAACGCCAAAAAAACAGAAACAGTCAGAAATGGTTACATCACAAAACAAAAAGCCTGTTATCAGATTAAGAACGATGCAAAACCTATGCTTGTTCTTGTTGAAAATGCCAAATAGCTGCAAGCTATTGGAAACTGCTCGAGCTACTCGCTCAACTTCCAGAGGAAAGTGTAGTAATCCTAAATGTAGGACTGCACTCACTAAATCTGACTTTTCTTCTACTGCTAAAAGTCTTTGGAATAGTTTAGCAACAGAGATTATACCCTGCACTGCACTGTGTTTGAAATGTTTGCTAATATAAAAACAAGGCTAATACCAAAACAAATTTGCACTTGCTAGTGATGAATGAGTAGGGGAATGTTGTATGTGTGTGTTCTGTATCCCTAATGGAAAGGGATTGAGCGTGTTGTGGTTGAATACACTGATTGTTTCTATTCCAAAATATCTAAAGTCTTAATTCAAGAAGCATTTTCTAGACCAGCAGAAAATAGTAATAAATAAATAAATAAATAATAATAATAATAATAATAATAATAATAATAATAATAATAATAATAATAATAATAATAATAATAATAATAATAATAATAATAATAATAAACAAATAAAAAATAAAATAATAATAATAATAATAATAATAACAATGTCTTGTTTTAAGAAATAAAACTGCCCATAGGTTAAGTCAGTGGTTCTCAAACTTTTCTCACCAAGTACCACCTCAGAAAACAATTGTCCTTCCAAGAACCACCATAATGACCAGTATTGAAATATAGTAGCATAGTAGGCATTGTTACAATTTTTAAGATGGTCAGACAAGGGGAAGGAGAGTAACATTAATTTTAGGTGAAACACATTAGCAAGCACACAATATCAACAAGTGAGGGACAAAATACTAAGACTAACTAAATGCAATAAAGTGTAAATAAAGATAGTGATGATAATAATAAGTGCAAAAATATGTATATAGAAAGAACAATAAATATTTAAAAGAATATGTGACTTATTTGTATGTCTTTAAAATCTCAACATTAACTTGTATTTTAAATATATGAATTGGATTTAAATACTTAAATTAGACATTAGATCTGCTTACTGCGCGTTACTTTGTGTGTCAGAAAAGCAAGCGATTAAACTATACAAAACTGATATAAAAATGCAAGATACGCCCCAAAAACTGTTACAAATATGGGGAGGAAAATAACTTCAAATGATAGAATACATAACAAAAAATGAAAATAAAATAAAAGGTTTAGCCTATTAAAATCAATTTACTGATCACATCGGTGTTGTCGTATGTGTCAAAGGGTTGAAAGTGTGTTCATTTTTTTACTTTAATTATTCAGAGATTCCTCTGCGAACCAGTAGAAAGAAGTCTGCATACCACTAATGGGACACGTACCACAGTTTGAGAACCACTGGGTTAAGAAATATAATCTTATGTCGAAAGAAAAAGCAAGATTATTTTGCTTGTTTTAAGGAAAAACATAATTTTGGCATATTATTTCTTAAAACAAGACAAAATGTTTTTCTTGACTAGAAAATACTTCATTGTTTAAGAACTTTTAGATATTTGGTATAGAAATGACAAAAAAAAATCTAAGCATTTTTTTGCAGTTTGGGGTTTGCTTCATGCAGCATTTATTTATTTATTTTTTATGTGTGTTTGTGCTGTGAGGATTTGCAGCATGTGTGCTGTCAAACGGATGAAGATCTTTCCTTAATTTGCCGGTGTTTTTTAATTGCATGTGTTTTCTTAAGTATCAGCACATTACGCTCTCTCTGCCACTGTAATACGGTCTTTATTTGATAAAAAACACTTTAGGTCACAATTGACTGTATTAACTACTGACTTATTATCTGCCTATAATTAAGAAATTAACTATACATTAGTAGTTATAATGTATGATCTTATGCTGTATCCCTAACCCTACAAAGAACCTAAACCCAACATCTACCTTACTTATTATTAATACACAGCTAATTAGTAGTTTATTAAGCTAGTAGTGATAGTTAATTGTTTGTTAACATTGTGAGTTGTGACCTAAATTCAAGTGTTGCCAAAATGGGTAACATTTTATAATAACTACACACTATGAATAATTTATTAAGCATTAGCAAATGGTGAATTCATTATTTGTTAATCATCTCTGCATTAATAGGCGTTAGTAAGCCGTTTACACCCGCAGTTACAAATGCTCTATTCTTGACTTATAAGTATATTTATAATGTGCTTAATAATTGTACTTTCATAATTTGTTACTGATTAATTTTTCATGACTAAATTAATTATCGCATTATTTACAAACCCTTTGTGTTTAAGAGTAGTTGGTGGTTATTAAGATCATTCAGATTGAGTTAGTAAACAATTCATAAACTTTTAAAATCAACATTTCTATATTGTATTATTCAGGCATGTAGTAATGGTTACTATGTAAGTTATTGAATGCTTTATTAACTCCTGCAGTTTTGTGACCTGATCTAAAGTGAGGACTATTCATGCTTTTTAAATCCCTTATAAGTAATTATTAAAGGCTTAATATCAAATGAACAATACATCTTTGCAACCCTATCTAAACAGTATAATTTCTGTAAAGTTTAAACATTGCTGAATAACAGGAGTGTAAAATACAGCATAAATTGGATAAAAACAACAACAATATAATTTAACAATATATTATACAACATTTTAAAGTTATTTAGCGATGTTTAAGCTGTACAGTAATTTTATTTTAGATAAGGTTGAAAAGTTTTTTTTTCATTTGATACAGTTTCATTTGTGTACAGTTGAAGTCAGAATTATTAGGGTTTTTTTTTTTTCAATATTTCCCAAATGATGTTGAACAGAGCAAGAGAATTTTCACAGTATGTCTGATATTTTTTCTTCTGGAGAAAGTTTTATTTGTTTTATTTCGGCTAGAATAAAAGCAGTTTTACATTTTTTTAAAAAACATTTTAAGGTCAAAATTATTAGCCCGTTTAGGCTATATTTTTTTTCCAATAGTCGACAGAACAAACCATCCTTATACAATAACTTGCCTACAGTAATTACCCTAACCTGCCTAGTTAACCTAATTAGCATAGTTAAGCCTTTGAATGTCACTTTAAGTTGTATAAACGTGTCTTGAAAAATATATAGTAAAATATATTATTTGCTGTCGTTATAGCAAAGATAAAATAAACCAGTTTTTAGAATTTTTTAAACATCATGTTTAGAAATGTGATGAAAAAAATCTTGTCTCCGTTAAACAGAAATTGGGGGATAAAATAAACAGGGGGGCTGATAACTCAGGGGGGCTAATAATTCTGACTTCAACTGTATATTCAAATTAATAGAAATTAATAAATTAGTTTGTGTTCTTTTTTCCTGTTTGGAATAAAACTGAGCATTTTGATAATCTTTTATAAGGGATTTATAAAGCATGAATAGTCCTCACTAGATTAGGTCACAGAACTAGATGAAGTTGAGTTAATAAAGCATTTATTAACGTACAAATTAATCATTACTATATGCCTGAATAATAAGAATTATAAATGTTGATTTGAATAGTTTATTAATCGTTTACTAACTCATTCTGAATGATCTTAAAAAACCACCAACTATTCTAAAATAACTGTTTTGTAAATAATACGATACTTAATTTAGTCACGAAAAATCAATCCTTAACAAAGTATGAAAACACAAATATTAAGCACATTATAACTGTACTCATAAGTCAAGAATAGAGCATTTGTAGCTGCAGGTACAAACTGCTTACAAACGTTTACTAATGTAGAGTTAATGCTTAACAAATAATGATTTCACTATTTGCTAATGGTTAATAGATGATTCATAGCATGTAGTTATTATAAAGTGTTACCATAATTTCTTGTTTTACAGTGTTGACTCTGCAATTCTCATGTGTTCTAAACTGTTGTGCCTGCTCAACTATAATAATCCTGTCTCCACATTCCTTGTCCTGTGATGTGACTATTGCAGATTCACACATTGCAATATTGATGCACAATAAACAAATACATTTGAAATTAAATTTGAGATATCAGTACTAGTAATTGAACACAGCAAGAAAAAGCACAATGGCTTAAAATGCTGTGGAATCTTTAGTTCTCTGGTAAAACCAGATGTTGCCCATCTGTTTAACGTCAGTTGGATTTAAATTTTTTTTACTCTGTCACAAATCCTGTCGCTCAAACCCACAAAACCTCCCTCCTCTTTGTGGACTTGAACATATGCCGTCAGCCAGCATGTCTGCCCACATGCTCATTTCTGCTTCCATTTCCCCGCCCTGTTGTAAACATACTACATATGAATATCAACACCACGTACACACACGCCCTGCGACACCTGAAAGGTGGCCAATCAACAACATATGTGTGTGGGGTGTGCCAAAGCCAAAGAGGCGTCTCTTTAATTAGCCGCCTGCTGATTTCTGGCAGTGAGGCGATGGCGGGAAAGTGCCCATGTTCACGTGTCCCCCATCTGAGCATCTCACTGCAGTCTGGAGTTTTCTCCTTTTCCGACAGACATGAGTCAGACCCACCAGGATAGTTGATGGTTTGCAAACACACCGTTGAGTAATGCTGAGACGCCTGATGGAGGAGAAGAGCCATAATGTTTGGATCAACTCATGCAGTGCATTTACAGTGCCATGCAAAATCCTGCTGTAGGACAACATATATTGTCTACTTAGATTGAGTTTGTGTTATCTTTAGGTTCTATTCGAAAGTTCTTATAAAGTCTCCACAAACAAAGAATGAGACCTACCTGTAACATGAATACTATAGCTATAAAGTTAAAAAAAAAAAAAAAAAACTTCAGTTGTATAAAATATACACTACCTGACAAAAGTCTTGTAGCCTTTACAAGTTTTAGGAACAACAAATAATAACTTGACTTCTAGTTGATCATTTGGTATCAGAAGTGGCTTATATGAAAGGCAAAGGCCTCTAGGTTATGCTTATTTTACCAAAATAAAATATGAAAATGCCTTGATTTTTAATTATTTAATTAGCACTAGTAATGTCTGACTTTGCTTAGACAAAAGACTTGTCACTTAAAAGAAATAGTCATGGTGCAGTAGAAAAAATAATAATATTGTGCATGACTCCCATGACCTTGGACGACTGTGTCCTTACATCTCTGCAATGACTCGTTGGCTTCATCTTTAATGCCTCCTCATCTTACCCCAGACATGCTCAATAATGTCCATGTCTGGGGACTGGGCTGGCCAATCCTGGAGCACCTTGACCTTTTTTTCTTTCAGGAACTTTCATGTGGAGGCTGAAGTATGAGAGGGAGTGCTATCCTGGTGAAGAATTTGCCCTCTCCTGTGGTTTGTAATGTAATGTGGGCAGCACAAATGTCTTGATACCTCAGGCTGTTGCCATCCACTCTGCAGATCTCTCGCATACCTCCATACTAAATGTAAACCCAAACCCTGGTTTTTCCTTCACCAAAGTTGACTGATTTCAGTGAGAATCTTGGGTCCGTGCAGGTTCCAATTGGCCTTCTGCAGTATTTGTGATGACTGTAATGCAATTCAACAGATGATTCATCAAAAAAATTTACCTTATGCCACTTTTCCAAAAGTTCAACTAGAAGTCAAGTTATTATTTTTGCTCTTACAACTGGGATTGACTTAAAAGCTATTACTAAAGTGAATTTTGGAACAGTTCTCTGTACACTTAAGATGTTCCCCAGAAAAGGGGGTAAAAAGTATAGTGTCTTAATTCTTTCTGCTAATGTAGGTTTAAAAGCTGCAATTTCAGTCAAAATTTCCCACCAAGCAATTTTGTGTTTAATAAACGTCTAATAGATGTGTAATAGATGTCTAAACAGATTTCTTGGCTAAAACAAGGCTAAATTTGGGACTGTCATTGAAAATCTAATAGACATCTAAGAATAGCTCAACACTACACTAGTCATAAAATAGACAGACTAGACAGACTACACATGCATTCCTGTCTCTGTAATGATTTGTCAAGTTTTGGGCTTCTTACTGCCCAAATGTAGTCTTCTTTTAGCCAAGCAATCTGTTTAGATATCTATTACACATTTATTGGACTTCTTTTAAACACACAAAACAAATGATTACTTGCAATTGCCAAAATTCTATATGATAAAGGTCCTTACCCTGTTCAGAGCTGAACTGACATTTGTCTTCTGTCAGTCATTTTGTGGCATTAAAAAAAACAAAAAAACAAAAAACAAAACAATTGTCAGACAATTAGACAATTAGCATCATAAAGTAAATTACCATTACCATCAAGTATCATTAAAATTTTAAACAATGTACTTTTTCAAATATCTCATAGAAGGTTTTAATAAATATATATATATATGAGTGTGAATGAGTGTGTGTGGATGTTTCCCAGAGATGGGTTGCGGCTGGAAGGGCATCCGCTGCGTAAAAAATATGCTGGATATTGGCGGATCATTCCGCTATGGCGAACCCGGATTAATAAAGGGACTAAGCCGAAAAGAAAATGAATGAATGATATATATATAACATTTTTTATACTGTGCTTCAGAATATACATAACTCGTGACATAACTGCATCTTTACTCATGATAGGATTACTTATGTATCTGTAAACATATGTAAGTAGCTATTTTTTATTTTTTTTTTGCATTATTTTGACATATTTGATAAAGGCTATATTTTGATGTGTAAAATCCAAATATGAACATTGCATGCTTTGCCATATATCAGATTTATGTATGTGAAGTGAATTCATGAAAGGGTTTTGGGGTGATTACATTTTATTGTGAAGGAAATGCCTTCAAAACATTTTATATACTGTAACATATATATACTGTATATAAATCTGCCCTTCTACTGTTTTCTAATTAGTTAGCTGCTAGTCTTCATTTCAACTGTTAACAACAGTAAATTATACTGTATGCATGAGAATTGTTTGTCCATTTTCCCAAACATTTAGCCATTGACAATGTGGATTATTCATATTACTGTAAGCCGCTTGATTTTTTAGCATTATTTACTTGATCTGAACATCATTTAGAATGACTGTGGCTTTATGCTTGACTGAGAGGCACCTGCTTCACACTGACTCTCACCCCAGGCCTCTCGGTGGAGGATGTGGTCCGCTGTAACCAGATCATGGAGCCTTTGATATGGAGCCGACCTCCAGATGAGCTCAACCTTGATCTACAGCTGCAGAGATGCAACATGAAAGGACATGGAGGAGGATGCTGGTGGTGAGTTTACAGAGAGCTCACAAGCACCGATGCAGGCACACATACACACGTCAGCATTTTGTTTTTTTAAAAGGTGATTAGCATTCTGCTCAGAAGCACACGTTAGATAGGTTATCAGTCAGACACAGCTAAACAACTGCATGAAAATACTATACAGTGATAAAACAGACAAATCTAGTGCGAAGCAGTGTGAGCCAGGTGTCATCATTGTCTTTTGCTGAGATTCTGTGTTCGAGTGCTCACAATCATAGAAAAAAAAATAATGAAACAGTGTCTGAGAAAATCACTATGGCGAAGCTACAGTAACTAGCATCTGCAGTAGCATAGCTCCGGGTTCTTCGAAACAGCTATGCTAGATTGTTTGTTTGTTTTTGTAGTAAAACACTTTTCTGATTAATAAAAGCATATTTTTTTTTCTGTTACAGTATTTATTACCTTTTGTTAATGTTAATTAATTAAAACAATAACAGTTAAATTATAATTAAAATAGCTAAATATACAAATCATATGAACTAGTGGACGCAATTTGTCAGCCACATTCTACACTGACCGGCCACTTTACTAGGTACACCTGTCCAACTGCTTGTTAATGCAAATTTCTAATCAGCCAATCACATGGCAGCAACTCACTGCATTTAGGCATGTGGACATAGTCAAAACATTTTGCTGCAGTTGAAACTGAGCATCAGAACGGAGAATGGTTGTTGGTTCTATATGGGCTATTTCAGAAACTACTGATCTACTGGGATGTTTGCGCACAATCATCTCAAAGGTTTACAGAGAATGGTCAGAAAAAGAGAAAGTTTGCAGTTCTGTGGGCACAAATGCCTTGTTGATACCAGAGGTCAGAGTAGAATGGCTAGAATGGTTTGAGCTGATAAAAAGGCAACAGTAACTCAAATACTTGAGTATTGTTGCTGACCATGTCCATCCCTCTATGACAGGGATGTCAAACTCAGTTCCTAAAGGGCCGCAGATCTGCACAGTTTAGTTCCAACCCTAATTAAACACACCTGATCAAACTAATTGAGTCCTTCAGGCTTGTTTGAAACCTACCAGTAAGTGTGCTGAAGCAGGGTTGGAACTAAACTGTGCAGAGCTGCGGCCCTCCAGGAATTGAGTTTGACATCCCTGCTCTATGACCACAGTGTACCATCTTCTGATGGCTACTTCTAGCAGGATAACGCACCATGACATAAAGCACAAATCATCTCAGACTGGTTTCTTGAACATGACAATGAGTTCATTGTACTCAAATGGCCTCCACAGCCACCATATTTCAATCCAATAGAGCACATTTGGGACGTAGTGGAAGGGGAGATTTGCATCATGGATGTGCAGCTGACAAATCTGCAGCAACTGCAGGTTGCTATCATGTCAATATGGACCAAAGTCTCTGAGGAATCCTGTATTTCCAGTGCCTTGTTGAATCTATGCCACAAAATATTAAGGCAGTTCTGAAAGCTAAATGGGCTGTACCTAATAAAGTGGCTGGTGAGTGTATGTTACAAAAATGTTTAATAAACTGTACTAACAACAACAACAAAAAAAGAATAATCAACACAAATGCTGAACAAACACTAAGAATGATAAAGGGGAACATACACAATAAGCATGAATTGCATATTTGAGTTTTCTGCAACAAACATATATATATTAACTTTTTCTGGTGAGGAATTATATCCAACAAATAAAAGAAACTGTAATGTTTATAATATCTTATGTAAATTAGAGAATTATATACTGCTGATATGAAACAACTGCAAGCTCTCTGAAAGAGTTTGGATACTTACTTTCCATCTGGTTGAGTGATCAGTTTGGTGGTGTTGATAAATAATTCTTGAATTGAGCAGGAATTCATTTCAACAGCACTGAACACGAATCGTTGTGGGTCAAAAGGCCCCTGAAGTCTGGATTACGCAGATGAAGCTTTAGAGTAGGTGCAGAAGGTCCTTAACAATCTAGAACATACAATTACGGTAGCCTACCGCAAAGACAAGTTTTCCACAGCGAGGAATTAAATTGGGCTAAATCTGTTGTTCCTGAATAAAATGTAGCCTCATAGAGCGCAGAATCCACAGACGAGAGACTTAGATGTTTCACTGGCTGAACGGATACTTGACAGGTCTAATGTTCCAGTAACATGACTGAAAATTATAAATACACCCATCTAATGAATGAACAGTACAATGCAGCTGTCCAGCGGATTCTATCAATAATCATTTGGTATAGTTTTAATATTTTCGACCACATTTTAATCTTGTCTATTTTGTCATTGATATTGCATACAGTAGTCACTGTTAGTATCTAATGATATCCATTTCACCCTGTCTTTAGTCTTAGGCTGGGAAAATGTAAACTTTTTTGTTGATAGAATCAACACAGCTGATAGCAAACTCTGGAGACAAAGAACATAGAGGGTCAGTTGACAATATATGAAAAGGTAAACGCAGAGAGGTTGCAACATAGGCCCATTCTGAAAACGAAGCCCTTTAGATAGCCCTGGAGATCATGAATTCTGTAGCCAGAAGTATGTATGGCTGCATTTTGTCTTTAAAACAAACGCTACTGGTCATTATGACCGCTTACCTCCGTAAGACCGGCTTTCCCACTCTTACCAGTTTGTCCAGTAGCTCGCCATGTATGTCGGCGGACTTGAGACGCTGAGAGGAGTTTACCACGATGAGGGGGTTCAAGTCCAGCAAATTATAGTTCCAGAAAGCAGGTAAGTCAGAAACAGTATCAAATAAATCAAGTAAATAACCTGGTGATAATGTGGAAAAATCTGAAAACGTGGTAAAAATCAGGTAAGGGCTTTTCTTTTTCTGGATTGCTTTTTAAAACTGTAGGTTGGATTTAGGGAAGTAGGTACGTTATATTTGTAAGGCGGTACATTTTCAGAATGAGCCTGGATTGATGTGTTGTTTACATCAGTTTTAATATTTCCAAACCTTCTTTCTCTACACCTGCATCCACTTATGATGCTACATTTATAGGTCCTAAAATATTTGTATAAAATAGTGACAGGCCAAATCCTTGTGATTTTGTGATGGGTGAAGGGTGGAAACTGCATATATATAGAATAATTATAGTGTTTTTCCCCCTTTGCATGACTAACAGTCAAAGCGGGTCATTGTGGCACACTGAGATGACTCAGTCTGTGAAGAACTGCACCTGTCACAAACATTTTTAAGATCCAAGATGATTTGGTTCCCCATGCTTTCATTTTGAACCCTCAGCTACCACATATGTTCAAAAAGGAAGAAACAAAATGGTTACGTCTTATGGTTAAATTTCCACTGAGGTGTGATGTTGAAGACAAAACAGATTTTTTGCATGGTGGATGATTACTAAGTACTTATATTTGATCCATGTCAATCAAAATGTTGCCAGTAATATTTGTATTTACTTCCTGAATAAAGACAATTCTGACTTCAATTTAACCTGCGATAATTATGGATCCATTGTTTATGAATTGTTAGTTATCTTAAATAATTATAAATAACTATAAATAACTATAAATAATTATAAATAAGTAATATCAAATGATACTAGGTTTATATTTTTTCTTTTTTTTCTGAAATATTCGATTTTATGCCTAAATGAGTTGATGAAGTGTTTAGTAGATACAGTGGAATGACTTTGTGGTTAGCCCAGTTGCCTCACCAGCAAGAAGGCTGCTGGTTTGAGTCTCGGTTTGACCGATTCGGAGACATTCTTTCTACAGTTGTGTATTTTCTCCCCAATGTCTCTGTGGACCGGTGTCCACCACAGTTCAAATACATACTAGATCAACTGGATAAACTAGATTGGCTGAAGTGTGTGAATGCAAGAACATGTGGTTCTTTCCATTTGCCCAGCATCTTCTATTAACATACTTCAGCTGGTGCAAAATGCAGCTCTTCTCTTCTAGTTCTTACCAGGTCTACAAAATATGATTATATCATCCCACTTTATCCTCCTTACACTGGATGCCTGTTAAGTTTCGTATTAATTATAATATATTGCTTCTTACCTATAAAGATTTAAATAATCTAGCTCCTGTTTATCTAACCAACCTTCTGTCTCACTATAACCTGACCTGCTCTTAAAGATTTTAAAACTCAGGGCTTCTGGTAGTACCCAGAATAGCAAAGTCTACTAAAGGAGGTTGAGCCTTCTCATTTATACAGTAGCTCCTAAACTCTGGAATAGCCTTCCTAATAATGTCCTAATGTCCTAATAAGGCTCAGACAAATGCTCTTAGCTCAAAACTAGATTAAATACCTATGGTTTATTTAGTATAGCAAACACACAGTGCATCACATAATGTTATGATGCATGAGTGTGCGCCATGCAGATAAGTGGGCCTAACAAACCACCTGTAGGACTTTATTTTTGCATTTTGTGTTAAATACATTATGAACAGCAGCTACACTAATTATCTTTTTATTCTCAATTTACTCATCCCAAGGCCTCTAGAGATTATTCCATTGATGCGATCCAAGAGAAGAAATGATGCCAAGGTATCCATAATCCTGGACCAGGCCATATCTTGAGCTGATGCTGTGGCAGTCATGGAGGTGCAGAGAGCATGAGACTGATTCCTGAAAGACCCCAGTGACAGATGAGTCTTTGCATTAATCCCGTGCGCCAGTATGATCACCTGCCGGTGACTTAGTTACACCTGCAGTTCTCCACAATGGATGTCCAGGGTTCTTCAGCCTCCAGCACAATTTGGTCAGAGGAGAAATGGTTGCGCCCAACTGAGCCTGGTTTCTCTCAAGGTTTTTTTCCTTCACTTTCGTCAGTTTGTTCCTTGTTTTGACAGCTGATGCCACTGGTTTGCTTGGTTTAGACTTGTGGAGCAGCACATCAATGGATTTGCTCTTCAGTGTTTGGACTTTCAGCAGTGAAATTTAAACCACACTGAACTAAACTAAACTGAACTTCAACTCTGAAAACTGGACTGTTGCAGTTTCAATTTACTAGAACATCTATGTTAAGCTGCTTTGACACAATCTACATTGTAAAAGCGCTATAGAAATTAACATGAATTGAATTGAGTTTCCAAGCACTGGAGGTTAAGGAGTGGGTTGCCTTAGGAAGGGCATCCACAGGTAAATCATATGCCAGAGTAACTGGCAGTTCATTTCATTGTGGTGACCTCTGATAAAACATGGATAAGAGAGGGAGTGCAGATAACTGCATTGTCTTGTCCTTGAACAGAAAACAATATAACATTGCTTTTATTAATTTCCAGACATCATAGCTTTAGTCTTTTTGACGATTCAAAATATTGCTCTTGCCAAGCAGTGTTATGCTACAGTGGTGATTGAATGATCAAGTCTCAACAGCTTCTTATATGGTATGTTGATTTAACATCATTTACGTCAATATGAAAGACTTCAGCAGCTAATGTGATAACATTGTGGACTCATTTTCCAGGTACACATGTGTACGTGTAAGTGCATATATGCATTCAGACAGCTTTGTGCTTACACATACATTTAACACTCATTGTAAATGCATTACTTGTCCTCCCTGAAGCACAATACACACACATACCAGCAGCTACACGTGCCAAAATAGATACGACCTCATGCAATCAAGCCTTTTAGGCTCTGGGGATCCCCCATTGGCTGTTGTGTGACTTTAGGACGCTGTGATTGGGCCGATCGATAAGAAGAAGGGACAGCAATGAAGGCAGAAGAAGCAAAGATTACTCTCAACCTCGAGCATTTCCTCCCCTCTCCTGGCCTTCCTCATCACTTGAATGCACCAGGTGTCTGTCTCGCTGATGCAGCTTGACGATTTGGCCTAGATTCCCCACAATCCAATCAGGACCCTCTTCTCCCCGGTTCTGGTTTCAAACAGGGAACCCACGCTGATGCTGACAGCTCTTCGGTGTTCCCGGAGGAGGTCTGAAATAGTTATTTACCTAGGTCTGAGTGGAGAATCTACAGCTTTCTGATCTCCGGCAACTTTAGTATCTGAGAGCTGTCAGTTTGCGTTAATGATTTTGCCAGATATCCTTTGGTTCAATGTCAATGGACTTTTATTATTCTATCATACTGTTCTCCTGACGCACTCAACCTGCCCTCTGGCAAGAGTTAGTCCAACAACTGTGATGTGCAATATACAAAACACAAAGCAAAGTTTGATGTCATGCGTAGCTTTGGACATATCTGAAGGATGCTGCTGACTGATCTTCGTTTATGCTTTAATAGTGGTGCGTTTAAAGGTTTAGAACAGAACCCCACGGGCACGCTGAAGTATTCTGATATCCAGCATTATTATACAAAAGCAAAACATACAAGGATCATGTGTAGAACAATTATAAATTATTTACTTTTGAGTTTTTTTTTTTTTTTTAATCCAATCAAATCCATACAACTAGGGTTGCCACCCGTTCCTTAAAATACAGATTCGAGAATAAAACTGCGCATCCCATTTTGAATCCCCGGGTTCCCTGGTTTCCTCCCACCGTCCAAAAACATGCAACTTAAGTTAATTAACTAATCCAAATCGGCACCATAGACATGCTCCTAGTAAGTAGTTATCTTTTTATAGAAATCACTATCTGTTCATTAGCTACAACAGCAGGGGAGTTCTCGAGATCTACCTGAGCTCAAACTCTCCTCTCGCCTTGAAAACGGGAGGGAGCCCTGGGCTCGAGGATCTTATGAGCTCAGGGCTCTCTCCCGGGACAGTATGCCAAACAAGCTTTATAATCAATCATCAGCTAAGTGTGAACTCTTGAAATGTATATGATTGGCTTCTGTCTTTCAGGCGATGAACGAATGACTCAAATCGAGGACTCGAGAAATTCAGGATCAAACCTTTTTCTGGCTCTAAATGCGTACAGTATCATTGTCTTCTGTTTTTCATGTGATGAATGAATTAGACATCTGCGCTGCACTGAATTTGTAATCCCGCTAGTTTTAGTCCGCACCTGACCGCTCCTTCTTATATTCAGCATTTGTTCAGCATTGTTTGGGGACCAAAAAAACACCCAGCTGAAGGCTACAGACAGACTATTACAAGCGACACACAGCATCATGTTCTCTCTCATTTACACACACACACAGGCAGCACCAAACAAGCGACACACAGCAATCCCGCTCTCACTCTCATTCACACACATACACACACACAAACATACTGTAGACAGCACCCAGGTGGATGTGCGCAACTTGCTTGTTCAAGAGCGATATTGTTAGACCGCCCGCTCTCGTTCAACAGCCGCGGGAATGCAGACCTCTAGAACGAATGACTCAAACTGAGGACTCAAGAGATGATCGGATCAAATCTCTTTCTGGCTCTAAATGCATATGATTGGCTTCTGTCTTTCACATGATCAATGAATGACTGCACAAATGTGCGCATGCGCAAATGAACTTATCACTCTCTAAGAGGACTCATCATTATCGAGTCACACAAAAGATTCATTCAAAATGAACGAATCGATCAAGAGCAATCTATCGCTACTTTGAATATTCGGTCTGAACTAGCGTGTAGGGCTTTGAAATAAGTGTAATTCCTGCACGCCACCATCCAACCACTAAGCATACAGTATTTGCTTTAGGACAAAGCGTGTGAGAGAGTGAGACCAGATCCTTACATGCATGAAATATTGCACATTATGACAAGCTTTGCTTGATACACAATTGAAATTGTGTATTAGATATAGATATATAGCAGTTTTTCATTCGGAATTGTAGTATTATAAAGTAGTATAATTGTAGTATTATAAAGTAATATAAAGTTTTCTAACTGGTGAATGACATGATCTATTGGGTTATCTACTGTCATCTTTAAGGTGCACACTCATGATTTCAGGAGGCGTGGCTTTAGGGGGCAGGGGAGGGACTGTGTTGTCAAAGATATGATAATGGATAGCATTTTGACAGATCACTTACTGCACCTTTAAATAAAGTAGCTAAAATATATGATAAACCCAGTATCGCTATACAGTTTTGGTGATCAATCACAAATATGTCCACACAATCCTGCCACAAATATACCCAAGACATTCAGGATGGTGATCAGATCACTGAGTTTACATTCAGAGATGGTCTAGAATGTATTCTGACAATATTCAATTAAGTGAATGAGCATGAGTTTCCATTACCCACATTCCAATACATAATCCACATTACAGTAATACGTCAAGCTACTAAAACACATATTCTAGCCACATATAATATATTGGAGTTTCACAAAGTGCAAGAGTCTTCAATTAATCTCCAAATAAAACAACGGAAGGCCCTCTCCTCTGCACACCATATCTGCTCTTGTAATTGTGGGGGTTGAAGTGAATTAATGAGCCTTCCGCTCTGTACATCTCATGATATGACTCTCTCATTTCTCACACCTTCTCTGCTGATTTCCTCTTTGCATCATCCTGTCTCTTTGGTACCTCGGGGAGTCTTAGCGGTGGGTCAGGTCTCTCATTCCTGGCCAGATGGAGGGAGCAGGCCCCTGCTGGAGCCACTAGAAGCTCTTGCATAAACAGCAGAAGGCTGGAGCTCCAGGGGTTCTGGGGCTGAGAGTGTGTTTCAGAATCCCGCTCGAGAGGCCTGGATCCCAGCCCAGATCCCTTGCTCACCCCTGTCTCCTCCACTGGAGATGTGGAATACTGAATGCATGCCACCCAGAAAGGATCACAGACTGCACAAGAGTGCGCGCAGTAGTGCTTGCCAGGTTTTAGAGAGGCTGGAAAAGATACTGGGCAAAAAGATGAGAATTTTGTATGAGCGCAAAGCAGAGGTTGTTAAATAAAATAGCTAATAAATGTCTCAATAATCCGATGAAGCCCTGTTGGCTCCTAATTAATTTTTTCATTACTGTCATATTGACTGATGGAGGCTCATATAGGGTTGGGCAATGTGATAAAAATCTCATGTCATGATATGTCACCTCATATCCTAATATAAAAATATATATCATTATATAGACTCAAAAATATTTTGCTGCTTGTTCATATTACGTATTTAAAATCAACTGAAACAACACAATTCTTGAAGGTTTGTTTGGGGACAACTTGATTGTTTATGTTCGATCAACTTAAAATTGTAAAAACCAATAAGTTACATTAATCAATTTGCATTAAAATGACATCAAGGGATTATGTGGAACCCTGCATAATTACAGTGTAGTACTTTTACTGTGTCTAATTCAATCAATAATAGTTATATAGTTATAATATACTGTGTATCTGTATATTGGTGGCCACGTCAAAACTTTTAAAAATGTACTCATTCATATGTGATCTATCATATTTCTCACTTTATTTAGAACTTCAGGGCGATTGCTTGATTAAGAAATATATATATTCAAATATGAACCACTTTTCAAAAATTTGTGATTACAGGACCAACATAAAAATAAAATAAATATATCACAATGCTGTTATTCATGTGTCTCTCTGCACCCCTGTGATGGTTTGCATTATTGGGCTCTTATAAATTATAAAAAAGTATTTCTGTGAACAGTGTATTTTGTGACATTGAAATGTCCAATTATAGTCCATATTGAAGTTCAAACTGAAGTGCTCAATATGGGCCATTTCGAAGAGCGCTTTTAAATGGAAGATTTCGTAGGGTACAACTGGACACTTGGACACTTCAGGCCCCCATGATTATTTCTGCATTATTTTAGTATGTCTAACATAGGGGATAGATATGTGTAGCCCTTCCAAATGGACAGCAGTAAAGCATTACATATATATAACTCTTTATGATATACAGTGCTCAGCATAAATGAGTACACCCCATTTTGAAAATGAATATTTTTATCCATTTCTCAGTGAATATAGGCAGTGTATGTTGATGCTTTTAAACAAAACAGATGTATTAATTGATATATATTGATTTAAATTATATTTCAACTAAATGTTAAATTTATTTTTGCTTCTCTAGATTTTTTCTCTTTTTAAATGTGTATATAATATTTTTCTATAACATATATAAATTTGGGTGTACACGTTTTGGGACCATAATAAGTTACTTTGTTATAAAAGCTCCAGATTTGGCTTCAGTACTAACTAATATGCACAATGTAATTGTGTATGCACAAATATAATTTTGTATAGCTTCCTATTGACCTTATTCCGCTCCGCCCACTTTTAATACTTCGGTCTTCTGCATTTCGTCATCCAACTTCCGGTACGCTGACACAGTACATCAGATGACGTTTTCGGATAATCATTATATAGTGTATAGTTAGCTGTCATTTTACAAAAATGGCATATAGTGCTAGTTCAGTAAATGTTTTGAGCTGGGAGTACAGTGAAACCTCCTTGCAATGATTAGATGGTCTCATATTGCCCCATCCATCGTTACCGCTAATGTGGGTAGACGATATGAGCCAGAGGTAACTTACAGGGATATTTTTAATCACTTTGTCCTGTCACAAGTAGATGGAGCATTCATGAACAATTATAAAAGTACAGAGGCCTTCCAATATTTCCAATATTTAGTGGGAAAGTTGGTGGTGTTCCATTACACAACGAGGGTGATTTCATTAAAAGCAAATGTGCACCCCAGCCAGTCGAGCAGTCCATGCCACTCAGCGTGGGTGCTACTTAGTTAGCAGGGATCAGTGGAGACTACAGGATGTTCATGCATTGCTGTTTTAGGAAGGTCCTGTAGCCTTGCAGTCTTCATATTATGGAAGGCAAGATAATATATAAATAAATAGTAATATCTTGTAAGGTCTGCGTTAACATAAGTAAGCCATAAATGTAAACAGTATTCTAACGTATTTGTGTAATAATACACAGCTGCTGATTTGGTTACAATCAGCAGACTGAGTATCTGGTCAAATCTCTTCATTTGTGAGGTGTTGAGCTTATTCTTCAATGCGGAAGTGCGCTCGTTTTTGCGATTGTTTTAGAACTTCCGATTCAGTCGCCTATATGGGGGAAATGACTAGGAATAATAAACGGCAGAAAACGGTCAAGCTACTCGCTCTACAAATAAGTGTTTGCATGATTATACAGACAAAATAGAACAATATGATGAGAAAACATCAGTTTGTAACATCAAGCAGCAAAACAAGCTGTTTTTAATGTCTAAAAATGAATGGAAGTGAATGAGACCGGAAGTCTCGAGACAAAAAGACTCAAATGGCTGCGCCTGTTCATACACGGAGAATAAGGTCAGTTAAAAATATGAACTTAAAAGATAGATGTCACCAGAGATAGATGTCACCGTCTAACCACTAGAGATCGCTGGAAAACATTCACATTCACACAAACTACAAATCTGCCAGTTCATGGACTACAGATCCAGTCATGCAACACACACACACTCACCTGTTCCAAGACACCATTGATTTGACACTCACAGCTAAAGCTGCTTTTGGACTGATTACTCCACTGTAAATACAGCACACTTACACTAATTTTCCATTTTAAAGAACTGCCAATGTAAATGCCCAAGTACTTATAGGTCTCTGACTGAGTAATAGGACAGCCAAGTACTGTACAACCACTTGATTATTGTCACCTAAATACTTCGGGTCAAACGCCATCTCTTCTGTTTTCTTAGTATTAGTTTTTAGCTTATTTAATCACACCAATCAACAAACCAGTTTCTGACTGGTAGATAGCACTAATGTCATCATGCTCATAAAGTAAACTTAGTATGGCTGTGTCATCTGAATATTTAAAAATAAAATTCTGTGAATGCTTACTTGAACATTCACATGTAAATGTGATATCTATTGAAATGTGGGTATGGCTCCAACCGGGCGTGTGTCTGAGGAAGATAGATCTATCTATTCTAATCTAATCTATCTATCGATCTATCTATCTAGTCTCATATCTGACAACCAGAAAGTGATTATTTTTAAATAAATTGCTAAAATATCGGTGTCTGTGATGAAGCTATGTGCACATCATGATTTTGAATAAATATCACTTTGTGTGATATGACTAAAAAGTGATCACAAACTAATATTTTCTCAATTCAATTGAGTAGCGGCTTGTACCTAAAAACATTAAACATTCCATATGCCATGAGCGGTTTTGATGACGATATGCTGAACTGCCATATGTCTTCTAAACACCAGTGCTGCAAGTTACCTGGATTGGTTGTGAATGATCATACAGTAAACTGCTGACATGTACCAGTCATTCTTACTATCCTTACTATCCACGGACAACTGCTTCATGTCAGTCATTGCTATCCAACCATACTGCAAAGTTAGCTGCCATTGAACTGTTGACCTGTAGCAGCCACTTATGACCAGTCTTGCTGCAAGGTACCTGGGTCTGGTATATATTTTGTGTGTGTGTGTGTGTGTGTGTGCGTGTGACTACGGTTACACTTGTATAGGATGTAGGAACTCAGCACTCTCTTCCACCGTCAGAATCCATGACTAAGGTGACCTTGAGGCTTGAGCACCTAACCCCCAATCGCGTCCGAGACGCTGCAGAAAATGGATGCTCACTACTTGCTGTTCTTAATGTGTGTGCATTAACTTGAATGGGTTAAATGGAAAAGAGTAATTCTGAGTGTAGGTTCCTTGGCTTTTAGAGCATGTCAAACTGAGCTCTTTAGTTAGAGTGCCATTGGGGTCTCTTCTGCTGCTGTTGCTCATCTGCTTCATGGTCTAATGTGTTGTGTGTTCTGATATGCTTGTCTGCATACATCCATTGTAATAAGATATTTTTTACTTAGAGTTACTGTTGCTAACACTCAAAACAAATCATTTATTAGCCACAGAAATGTTGCTGAGTTGATATTTTCTCTTTAACTGAGCATTCTCTGTAAAACCTACAGGTAATTGTGTGTAAGAACCCCAGCATTTTATTAGTTTCTTAAAAAATCAGATCAGCATGTCCATCACCACCAACCATGTCACAATTCCTGACTTTAACTTGAGGAGATTTTGACTGTTTACAAGCCTCAATGTATTGCTTCTGTACATGATTGCTTGAGTTATTAAATACAT
The DNA here is from genome assembly GCA_903798035.1 of Danio albolineatus. NCBI lineage: Eukaryota > Metazoa > Chordata > Actinopteri > Cypriniformes > Danionidae > Danio > Danio albolineatus. The sequence continues at coordinate 2,264,348 of CAIGQQ010009359.1, forward strand.
TGGTAATCAGTTGGAAAGGTGTAGCTACAATTCTTATTTATAATTTTTCATACATAGTTCAAGACAAATGTATTAGCCCTACTTTGACATTTTAACAGACATCTTACTTATTTGTTTATTTTTTAACAGAGAAGGGTAATTTTATTCTACTGGAGAGAAAAGAAAAAAAAACACTTTGGTCAATAGTATTAGCTCCCGAAAGGAGTTTTTCACTGGCTACAAAACTACACTACCTGACAAAAGTCTTGTCGCCTATCCTAGTTTTAGGAACAACAAATAATAACTTGACTTCTAGTTGATTATTTGGTATCACAAGTGGCTTATATGAAAAGCAAAGGCCTCTAGATTACGTTTATTTGACCAAAATAAAATATGATCAAGCCTTGATTTTTAATTACTTAATTGGGGTCTAATTTAATTTAAGTAAGGTCTAATAGGTTAATGTAACGGGGAGGCTGAGGCCATGTTAGAATCCATATGCAGAGATTTATTTATGGGATGAGGCAAAGACATCAACGATTCAACAGGCAAATAGTCGGCAACAGAGAAGCAGTCAAAACCAATCAACATACACAGAGGAGAATCCGGAAGACGTAGTGATAGTGCAGGCAGGTGGTCAGTATCATAACAATCAGTCCAAAACAGATCAAGAGGGCAAAGACAGAGAACGTACGTGATCAAGGCAGGCAGGGTCATACACAGGATAGCAGTCATGAAAGTCACTTGGAACAATGCTTGGTAAGGCAGGTAAACTGGCAATACTTCTCAAGGAAGCATGGCCTGAGCTCTCACTGAATTACTGCATAAACAGGAAGTGAGCGCAGAGGGATCGGAGCTGAGTCAGTAGTCGGGCGAGGGCTCCCTCTGCTGGCGTGGTGTTACAGTTAATTGGGACAGACAGGAGATTACACAAGAGTCTTGTCACTTAAGAGAAATAACGTACAGTATAGAATGTAAAGTCATGGTGCAGTGGAAAAAGAATTAATATTGTGTAATATTGTGACTCCCATGAGCTTGGAGGACTGCATCCATACATTTCTGCAATGACTCAAATAACTCACCAATGAAGTCATCTGGAATTGCAAAGAAAGCAGGACTCCCAGAGTTCATCAAGATTATGTAGATTTACCTTCAGTGCCTCCTCCTACATCTTACCCTAGACATGCTCAATAATGTTCATGTCTGGTGACTGGGCTGGCCAGTCCTGAAGCACCTTGACCTTCTTGGCTCCACTTTGATGTGGAGGCTAAAGTATGAGAAGGAGTGCCATCCTGCTGAATTTGCCCTCTGCTTTGGTCCTCTGAATGTAATCCCAAACTACGGGATCTTGGGTCCATGTGGGTTCCAATGGGTTTTTCTGCAGTATTTGTGATGATTGGGATGACGCTCAACAGATGATTCATGGGTTCAACTAAAAGTCAAGTTATTATTTGTTGCTCTTACAACTGGGATTGATGACAACACTTTTGTCAGGTAGTGTACTGTTGTCTAATTACTTGTTTAATTACCTTAGCTAGTATCTTGCAAGATAAATATTAAAATATCATGTAGTGTCATGGCAAAGACATAAATGTTATTATAAATTAGTTAATAAAACTGTTGTTTAAAAATGTGTTGGAAAAAATCTCTGTGTTTCACAAGGAAACATTTTAAAGATAATACAAATTTCACAACATGGCTAATGATTTTGTCTTCAACTGTACACACACACACACACACACACACACACACACACACACACACACACATTTTATAAGCTACTAATATTCATGTACATTCGCGTGAGATATCTTTTCAGTGGCCTAATAAAAAGCTGATTTATTTTAACTGGAGCAGGTCCTCATGGGGGCATACAGTACATGTTGAGATCACGTGACCAGCTAAATACTACTTGCTTTATTTCAGTAACTGCTGACATTTTTGCTTCATGACAAAATTAATCATCACAGGTCACAGAGAATGGTTCTGCAGTAACACTTATCATTAAACACTTTAGTGTAATTCTCTATCCATGCCACTACTGAACCTTTAAAGGGACACTCCACTTTTTTATTTTTATTTTTGAAAATAGCCTCATTTTACAAGCCCCCTAGAGTTAAACAGTTTTTCCATGTTTTTATTTATTTATTTATTTTTAATTCATTCAGCTGATCTCCGGGTCTGGCAGGAGCACTTTTAGCTTAGCATAAATCATTGAAATGGATTAGACTGTTAGCATCTTGCACACACAAAACAAATTAATAAATAAACAACACAAAGTTGTTATTTACCAGGTCTATTTGTATATAACTATACTCTCATTCAGGCATAATAAAAAAGGAATTTTTGCTGATGTACCTTATCCGATCCAATGATCAATGCTAAACTAAGCTAAAAGTGCTCCCGCTGGACACCGAGATTGGCTGAGTTAGTTAAAAAAAATGCTAAAACCTTTCTGTTTAACTCTAGGGAACATGAAAATTGAGCAGGATTAAATAGAGTACATAATATATAAGCATAAAATACATATTACAACTGGCTAAATCATACCTAGCAAACATTTTATTGTAAACAGATGTCTAATAGACGTCTAAACATAGTCGTCTTGCCTAAAACAAGTCTAAATTTGAGCTGTCAGTGAAAACTAGTCATCAAATAAACATAAATGAATGACTTCACATATAAAGTCTGTCTAATCGGTCTATTTGACAACTAGTCTAGTATTAGGCTATAAATTAGATTAGTCATAGATTAGTCTATTAGATTTTGTCTGACAGCCCAAGTTTAGCCTTGTTTTTTGCCAAGCTGTCCACATGTAGATGTCTACTAGACTTCTATTAAACACTAAATTGTTTGCTAGGTACAGTCAACATAAAAACAACAACCAAAAGAGATGACGGATTCATCCTGAGTAATCTGGATTGCCACAAAACACTCCAACTTTGATGAAAAGCGAAAAGGATAAAAAATGAATAAATAAAAAGACAGACTCACACAAGCACACACACACACACACACACACACTTCCTTTGAAGAACTGGGATTGCAGTCAAGTCCTGCTTGGCATGGCAGATCGTGTTTGGATTCTCCCCTCATCCAATTAAAATGTATTGACGAGTATGAAAAGTGAGTGGGAGTCCATGTAAGGTATTTGCGTCCCAGCTGGTCGGGGGCCAGATAACCTCCTGTCACAAAGCCACCAGTCATCGAGTGACCAACACAACATTCTCAAATTCACTACTAACTATGATTCCCTTTCACTACAGCAAATGCAGCTGCCCCTGTCAATGCTCACAATGAACATAGTTGCTCATTTTCCAATTAACATGAATGGCAGAAACATCATGACGACTGGAGCAGCGGAGTTAGTCATAAATATGACTATGAGCATAATTACACATACAGAGAGAAGACAGTAATTTAAGGAAAGTGCTGATCACTGAAGCGGAGCAGCGACAATCTCTCTGGCACTTACTGTATGTGCGTGTGTGTGGTGACAGTGTGATACGCTGTAAACCCCCACTATGACCAAATGACAGAACTGTCAACCGCTCACTGTGCAGGTGCTTTTAACCATAACTACTGTACAGGAACCTGAAGGGAGTGTGTATTAGAGCACTTGCAACCCATAGAAAGCCGGCAGCTGTTATTCATTCAAATGGACTGCTGATAAGCCACACACTCTTAAGCGCACAGTTGTTCTGCAAATAAAATGAATTCTCATACCCTGTCAAATAAAACTGCAGGCTCTGTTCAGAACTTAGCAAACCGCATTTCTGAAATGAAAGCTGCTCATATCCATGCGGCAAGAAATACATTATTCTGGCCAAAATGTAGTGTTTCAAATGTAAACAGTGTGGCTTAAGGAGAAATGTTTTTCAAACTGGAAATGCATTTCATTTACACTTTTACAATGTAGTTACAAAAAGAGCATCTATGTACTTCAAGGAACAAGACAACTTTTCCAAAACACATTTTTTATCACTCTTAAGTAGAAAGAAAGAAAAAATAAAGGAGAGAGAGAGAGAGAGAGAGAGAGAGAAACATTGGTAATTACTTGTTCCAAGGTATTTTATATTTTCTGACTATAAAATAACATATCTAAAAAAAAAAAGACTATAAAATAAAATACACATAATTTAGGTGCAAGAGAGAGAGAGAGAGAGAGAGAGAGAGAGAGAGAGAGAGAGAGTATATATAAATATAGATATCTATCATAGAGGCTGTTTCTCAATATGCGTTCTTCAGCGATTGTGTTCTCGTGTAACGTCATCATCATCAGCCGAAGTTCAGTTCCAATACTCAAGACCACACCGATGCAGATTTGAGTACCAAACTTGCTTTAGAAGTCCCAGAAGTCATTGCGACTGGAGGTGGGAAGCGCAGCATTTTATATAGATTTATAATTAAAGTTCAGAGATATAACATATTTATCCCAGGAGTTTCCCTAAATGAGACGTTGAAAGTAAACATTAACGTGAAGATTGTAATAAAGGCATAAACAAGTTAAGGGTGTTTATTTGCTGAAATTCATATTAAAATCTACTGTACTTGTGATGTGCTGCGTATATTTGTAAAGTATGCAGAGTGTATATTGTGAAACGGGGGGAAACAATAAATCACTGTATAAATGCTGTAATGTTTAAATAATTTTCGGTTAAAGATGCGCGAGGGTCATGTGACCATCAGGAAGAACACATCATCTCATTTCTCAGAGGACGCGTTCTCTGTCCTTGCGGTCTCCCGAGTTCGTTCTCTTGATGTGACCTGGCAAGACCGGTTCCCACAAGAACACAAGTTCGTTCTCTGTGTTCTTGGAATTGAGAAACAGCCATTGATATGTCACACCCTCGGCTCATTCCTGCTCCACCAATCACCGCTCTCCCTCACAAACCACCTCCCTCCAATCCCGTGAACCATCACCAGCCTTCTAATCAGCTGCTCCTGTTCCTCCTCATTAAACTATAAAACCTACCTCATTCTCCCATTTAGCGGCCGGTATTGAAGTCGGATGGTTGTCCTCATCTCCGCTCCTTCGGCTTCTCCTTTTCTTCCATGGATGTTTATTATGTACCTTTGGATCCTTCACACTGATCAAGGGAAGTGATCACTCTCATATGGTGTTTACTAGAAGATCTGCCATATACCTGATGAACTGTGTGTACAGTATGTATGCTCACCTGTTGATGTTCCCAAGAATGAACTGTGTGTGAGAGCGCTAACAGATCAGATGTTTACATTACAAGCTGTTGAAGAAGATCGCTAACAGCGTTGACACCACTCTTTTGTTTTAAATAATACTGATAAGAGATAATTTTAAAATATAAAAAGGTCTCATTAACATCAAAAGTTCAGTGCCATAATGCAGTTTTTTTTAACCAATATATTTTCTGGGTCTTCTACATTGCTTTACAAAAATGGGTAGTTACCAGTGCTTTTTTGTACAGCCTTGCAATCACCAGCAATCTAATCTATGCAGATCACTGAAGAACTACTAAACTGCCACTTCAATGAACTACAAATGCCATCATGCACTTCACTCACACACCTGGGCCCCATTTCAGTAAGGAGGTTAAGTTAAAAGTATGTTAACCCTTAAATGATAGAAACTCTGGGTTTTTCGTTTGAAAGTGGCAGGATTTTTAAACTCGAGAAAGCAGGGTAAGTCAAGCCTGTTTCTGAAAGAGAGGTAACTTTTACTCAGAGTCAGTTACCATGGTAACTTACTCTGTGAACCTAACCTGGTCAGGAGCAGAGTTTATTCTCTAAACTGTGATTAATGCATGGCACTCGTACATGCATTAACGTGAACATTAATCTGCGTGAAGAGATGTGCAGTGGGTACAAATCTACATTTGTTGACAACTACTTATCTGAATTATGGGAAATGTCGGCCCGACAATATTTAATTGAATGAACATTTTTTTCGTTTTATGCCTTACCAAAAATATAAAAATAATCATTTACGATCATTTACTTTAGTCAGTGCTATCGGAATGTGAAGAAACTTTCAACCAGCGCAACAAACAATGTTTCTGAAGACAATCACCTACTGCACCTTTAAGGTTTCATGATAAAATCAAAAAGCATAGACTGATGTGAAACCTATGAATTACCAGCTACAGGAATCTGATTTGATTCGTTTTTTTTTTTTTTTTTTTTTTTTTTCACATTGTACTTTTTCTAAAAGAAGCACTTGAATAGCATTGGGAGATACTGTAAAGTGTTTGTATTTTATGTTTGCCCACACTTACAATGAGACAGCTGGCCAGGTTTTTGAAAAAAAACAAAAACAACAACAACAACAACTAGGTTTTGGAAAAGAGCCATGCACTTATCTGGGCGGATGTCAAATTAGCACAATAGTGAATGAGGTGATTTGCATTTGCATTATATTGGTATATCTAAACCTATATTAAACAGCATATTCTAGCTGTAAGCATGTATCCATGGGTCGTGGGATTTAGCATGTGTGTACAGCCATCACAGCGCTGAGCTTTGATCTTCAGACCAGATATATTTCAGCCCACAGGCACAAATGACAGTCGGATAGGACCAGGAACTCATCCCTCATCTCCTCTCTCTCTCTGCGTCTTTTGGGTATTGTGTAAATACCCAGTCCTAAAAGAGTAAAGCTAGGATATGGAGAAAAAGAAAGGTCAAAAGGGATAAACAACACTTCTATAGCGAGGAGAAAAAAAATCTGGGAGCATTGAAAGGAAAAAGGAAGACTGTGAGGTGAATGAAAAAGTGCTGCGATAAAGGTATTTAGAGGAGACGAGTAAAGATAGACAGTGGGAAGCGAGAGTATCAGTAATAGGTGAGAATAAGACTAGAGTGTTTTGCAAAGAATTGTGGGTAAGATAAGAACACACACAAAGAGGGAGATGTTGGTTAGGGGGGAAAAAGCGAGATGAAATATGGACAGGTTGAGGGATTTATGGCGTCCGGGTGCAATTCAGATTTGTTTTCATGTTTTCCTGAACAACTCAGTGGTCACTTGACTGTTGTGGTTGAGTTCATGGTCAATATTCTCAGTGAATATTATGAGTCTGAATGCAGCTCACATGTGTCTAGTATGTCTCTGTGTCAATGTCTAATGTTCTCACATTAGATTAATTGTTTGAATGAAGGAAGGAAGGAATAACAAAGGAGAGAAGGAAGGACTGAATGATTGAAGGAAGGAAGGAAGGGGTGATTGAAGAAATTACTGGATGAATGAATGAAGAAAGGAAGGAAGGAATGAAGTAAGTAATTAATAAAGACAGGAAGAAATGAAGAAAAATGAAGAAAGAAATGAGTGAAGGGAGGAATGAAGAAAGAGATTAAGGAAGAGATGAATGAATGTATAAATGAATTAATGAAGGAAGGAAGGAATGAGTGAAGGATGTAAGGAATGAATAAAGAAAGGAAGGAGAAAAGAAAAATGTATTGAACAAAGGAGTGAAGGAAGGAATGGAGAAAGAGATGAAGGAAGGAATGGATGGATGGGTGGATGGATGGAGGAAGGAAAGGATGGAGGAAGGAAAGAATGGAGGAAGCAATTAATGGGTGAAGGAAGGAAGGTGAGAACAAAGGAAGGAAGGAATGAGAAATTAATGGAGGACATCTCAAGAACGATCAGTGGAAACAGAATGTACCTGATGTACATGGGATTTTCAGGTTTTTTAATTTCTAATAAATTTGCAAAAAATTCAAAAAAAATATTTTTTTCGCATTGTCATTATGAGATATTGTGTGTAGAATTTAATCCATTTTAGAATAAGGCTGTAACATAAAAAAGTGTGGAGAAAGTGAAGCACTGTGAATACTTTCCGGATGCACTGTATGCAGTGTTGAACTGCAGATAATTAAACAATAACCAGGTACTGCTTGATGAACAATTTAAAAATTAATCATTCTGAATGTAAAAATAATAATAATTTCAATTAAAATTCCATTTGATGCTATAGTGCTATACAAAAAGTCACGTCACATTTAAAGCAAAACAATTTAAAGTATGCTAATAGACACAAACAACACAAATGTTCAATTTAGGGCTTTATATTAGATGTCTTGAATGTCTTCTTCCATGTGAGAATTAAGAAGAAAGAAAGCAAGACAGAGAGAAATGGTGACCGGGTCTAGGATGTCATTGTACTGCCACAGACCGTAAATCAATGTGTCCCTACAGAAGAGGATGATCTAACATTATGAACTTCCATCAGGCGCTGGGCTCTGATTTAAGGAATCGCTGGAGGGTCACGGCCGTGCCTTTACCGGCTGTAATCTAGCATGTCTGAAAGCTTGGCATTCATAACTCAACGTATGCTCAAAGAAACCACTAATCCGAAAGAGAGAGAGAGAGAGAGAGAGAGAGAGAGAGAGAGAGAGAGAGAGAGAGAGAGAGAGAGAAGGGGGGGGGGAATAGGGGGGTCAGCAGGAAACAGCAAATAGAATGAAAGTGAAGAATGAATTGAAAAAAACAAAGTGTGAAATATAAAGTAAAAAGACCCACAACTGTGAAGAAACAAAATTAACTCCACAAATGTAATTCTTGCTGAGCTAGTTTAAAGCAGAGACAGATTGTGTCAATCACTGTCTTCCTCTTATAAGCTTGGTTCCAGACCTTCAACTCAGGAGGGTCAAGTCCAGATAGCCATTCCTTCACACTGAAGGATTTCATGCACGTACATACATCACATCACCTCAGGCAGCTGCCATACTTGTCACAGTGACCCGAGGGTGATACTAAAAACCCGATCGATAAATCCTAGTGGGAAGAGGTCAATCCTGACTCTGTATCCTTGCAAGTGAGGTGATTGGGCTGTAAGCCAGGGCTGTTTCTCACCTCAACTAGCACTGCCAGAGCACCGCCATCATAGCTAATTTATACTGGATCCAGTCTGAACCTGAGTGTTTGACTAACTCTCTAAGAGCGCTGGCTGTGTTTACATGGACTCAAATAGTGCAATTGTACAAAAATACAGCTTGAACTGTAATTGGACTAGTAGCCCTATCTAAATACAAATGTCACATGTTACCACATCAATGTGAATAAATTAGCCAAGTCCAATTCAAATTTCACTAACACTTTACTATAGTAGTACATAAATAATGATGTATATGTAAACCAAACGTTTTATTGGGGTGACTCGGTGGCTCAGTGGTTGCTAACTGTCGCCTCACTGCAAGAAGGTTGCTGGTTGGAGTCCCAGCTGGGCCATTTGGCATTTCTGTGTGGAGTTTGCATGTTTTCCCCATGTTATGTGGGTTTCATCAGGGTGCTCCGGTTTCCCCCACAAGTCCAAAGACATGTGGTATAGGGGAATTGTGTAAGCTAAAAATTGTCCGTAGTGTAGGTGTGTGAAGGAGTATGTACAGTATGGTTGTTTCCCATTGATGGGTTGCAACTGGAAGGGCATCTGCTGCGTAAAACATGCTGAATAAGTTGGTGGTTTATTCCGCTGTGGCGACCCCGATTAATAAAGGGACTAAGCCGAAATGAATGGTGCAGAACATAATTTGCATTTGTATATATCTTAAAAAAGAATAAAATATATAAAATAGAATCGATATTATAAATATTCATTTGATCACCCCATAACAGTTTATACCATTTAAATACATGATACCATGCAGCAGAATATCCATGAAAAGATCTAGCCAACTAACAGACACTGAAAGTGTTAAAAAGTGTTAAAATTGGTGTTTTTAATCAACATATAGCTTAAACGTAATGCCAAATTTGATCCATGGTGTATATTTTAACTGACACCCACTGTACATGCTCACAGTAAAACAAAAAGCTCAATGTTTTATCCATTTATCATCAAGGAATCCAAACTACTAGCAATTAACTATTGCAACATTTTTATTTTATTTTTTTAAATGATTATTTTTATTATGTTTTCCTTAATTTTCCATGAACTTGCAATATCAACCCAGGCTCATTCTGAAAATGTACCACTATGTACATATCTGGAGAGCAACAAATATGTCCCAGGAGCTAGGTTTTATTTATTTATTTATTTCCTTTTTTGCAGTTTTTGTTTTCGTGAATCCACCAGAAGCCGCTGTGTATGCTTTTTGAGATCTCAAACTTCTCTCGTGAGTACTATATGCACCTGATGTTAATTCACCAGAGGGCGCTGTCGACTGACTCACTGATCGACTGACCAACCCTCCTCCTTCCCTAAACCCAACCAATAGTGTTTTCAAAAGCACAGATTCACCCACCCACCAATTTCCCTAAACCCAACGATTTCATCTTGCTTTTAACCATGTTTTCAGATTTTACCACACTCTCTCCCTGTTATGTACATGTTTATTTTATGGCTTCTGTTTTTGTCTTACCCACTTTCTGGAACAGTTCTTTGCCAGACTCAAACCTCGTGATCATGGTCAACTTCTCTTTGCGTCTCAAGTCTCCCAATGTACATGGCGAGCTAACCGGACAAACTGGTGACAGCAAGAAAGCCGTCCATACAGAGGTAAGTGGTCAGCTGGTATATGTATATAGGGCCACGTTTTCAGAATGAGCCTATGTTGCGGAATATCATCTCACTAAATGAAACTTATTTGTATATAAAGGCCTTAAAAAAGCAAGGCCCATCAAATATTTTTTTTCATGTCCAACTATTGATACCAACATATATTCATCTAATAGCAAGTGTGGGGGAATCAAATACGGTACTTTAAATGGAAGAACCTATTCCTGACAAAAGAGTAGGTATGATAGAACGTATGGTCAGAAGGCCTGGAAAGCCTCATAGCAACTCTAGACAACATTTTTCTGTGAAGGAAAGATGGATAGATCCCTGTTGTTCTTTCTTTTAGACAATACTGTATCTTTATGGTGCAATTCATGTAACTAAACCCCTTAAATACTTACTATTTCACTACATGTGTCTCTCTCACTCCAGTGGTTCTGTTTCCTCTTGCTTGTTCTCTCTCTTCCCTTCCATGATTTCTGAGATACTGTATCTAATTTGTTGGTACAAAATATATGCGAGAGTCTTCCGGACCTTCCGGGAGAGGAGGAATATCTGTGTTCACACTGGTGCCATTTGTGTGGGTTTGGTATTGGATGGCCATGTGTTAGAGTACAGCAGCAGGGTTAAAAACCGTAAGAAAGTCCTTCCCTGCAAAAGACCGTATTATTACACTTCAAAGCAGCATGTGTCCTGTCACATGTATAGCAGAACCAGTGCCACTCTATCCACAGAGCTAATGTTAGTGTTTGTGTTAAGTATTTTCAAGACGGAAAAAAGTGGCACCTTTTACAGAGAAAAATAACCAATGGCATGTCTAACACATCAAGACCAACCCAAACAGTGTTGTTTCACTCCACTTGCACCCTGGAAGTGAGTAGCACATTGTGACTAAACTAAATTGCTTATTTTGTCATGTCTCAAATCCTTTTGAAAATCATTTTTCCTCAGTTGACAAGAAAGTCTTAACCTGTAATAAATCACCTGAACAACTTTTAAGAAAGACTTTCTTGCTTTCTGTAGGTGACTGCGCAGTAAGAAAATGTCTGTGTAGGATATTTTGTTGATGAAAGCTGGTCATCTTAGCAGGAGCTAGATGTTTGTTGTTAAGATGTGTTTCCACAGAGCAAAATTTCTCTGGCCCAGATCTGGCCCACACAATTAGCATTTGCTTGGCCCACATGCTGCAGTGAATTACTGTACATGACTGGAGAAAGTCTGGTTTCCATACAAGGGGCAAACATGGACCATATCTGGGCCAAGTCTTAGCCAAGTTAATAACCCATAACTGGCCCAGATCTGGGCCACATATGTTGGTGTTGAACAACTGCAGTTAATTTGATAAACCCATGAAGAACTTCGATTAATAGCCATGCTTTTTCTCGAAGGGGTCTGATTGGTAGAATTTTTTTTTACTCAGAAATAATAGTGGGTCAAGATCTTAGGTGGCCCACATATACATTTTTAACATCTGGGCCAAAAACCACATTTTATATCTGGCACAAGTCTTGAGTGCTGCCATAAGATGGTGCCACCTCTGCCAAACCCGAGCCATGTATAGCCCACATGTTGCATGCCAGTGCCGGATGAATACCTGCTGTGCCAGCTTTATGCCAAATATGGGCCAGAATTCTTTGCTACCTGGGATGTAACCTTGTGTACCTTAATTAAATAATTTGATTACTGATGTCCATGTAAACATAATCATAGACCCTTGGATGAAACAAGTGTGATTTTGTGCTTTCAGTGAAAATCTATCAGTTGTCTAACAACAGACTAGTCAGGAAGTCTGTCTAATCTGTCTATTTTTAGACTATTGTTTTATGCCAATTAGAATTTCACTGATTTAGCCATGTTTTAGACAAAACATTTATGCTTGCCCTCTAAAAGTTATCTTTTAAACACAGAATTGATTTGTGGGTGAGCTGTCTTGTTTTGTTCATGGGAATGGGAAACTGAATGCTTGTTAAATACTACATGATACATTTATTAAAGGGATTTTAAAGGGCACATAGTGCTAATGAAAGCCATAGTGCTAATGAAACATGTCTCCTATGACTTTTTTTTTTTTTTAACTGAAATTGGACAGGCTACTCTGACAGATTAGGAGAACTGGCAGCAATCATATACTTGTAGCTGTTTATTCTGAAGTTAGTTTTCAGGGCATATTATGCAGACTATCAGCCTGCTATAATGATATATTGTGCGTTAAACTGGGGAAAAACACGAGCGGCATTATTATGATGGACTCATTCCGTAGCGAACTGAATTTATGTGCTTGACTTACACTTTTCTTTGAAAAAAGCTTGTTATGTCCACTTTTTTTTTCAGCCGCCGTCCTCACTTGTGTGTGTCACACACCTCACACACCTTATTCTTGCATAGGAAATTCTCATGTGCAGTCGTTTTGGTGCTGCTTGTATCTTAACTGCTACAGTCTCTCACATGACAGCAGGGAAAGGTACAGGCAATCACAATGTTCATATGTGTTGACAGCACCATTTTTATTTTATTTTTTTAAGTCAATTTAATTATTGGTGGGGACATTTCAATAGTTGATGGATATTGATCGGGACTCGTCCATGCTAAATCTATGTCCCTGGAACACAGACAACCAAAATAATGTTGCAGACATCTGCCAAAGCTGTGATGATGTTAAATTCACCGCACACATTCAAAGGAACATTAGGACTCATTGAGTAAATCAGCCTTTAATCTATCAGTTTCTCTGTTAGACAGAATGCACTACACAAGCTCATGACTGAAAAGCCTACACCGAACAGAATTTGTCACTACGCAGATGCATCAGGCCTGAGGCCTCAAGACACAGTTGCACACCTAGATATGTTTTTATATCTCCCTCCATCAGGTGTGAGTTGCTGCTGCTTGCTTGACAGTGTCAACAACTTCTTTATACGTCATCAGCCTCTATTCATCCCCAAGGTGTCCTATCAGTAAGGAATGATGTCTTGGTTTTGTTCACAGGGGTTCAAGTTATCACAGAAGACAATATTATTTTTATATTACTACAGGAGACCATCAGAATCCATAGGGTAGATAGAAGCTAGGAAGCTTAAAAAAGGTTAAACTTCAAATTATTGGAAGGAAAAAAGACCCAAAAGTTGAGTAGTTTACTTAATGCCCAGTAATTTCTAACTTAAACAAGACAGAGGGTGTTCTGTCTCATGTTCACGTCCTGAAGAATAACAGACTTGTCTCTCAAATGCAAGTTGACAAGCAGAGCCCAAACAAAAGATAGAGAAGAGCAAACTGATCAAGAGAATGAGCATGGTTAAAAGCTATAGCAGAAATTATATGTGTATGTAACTACGTAACTGATTTATAGGAACTGGTACTGGTAACTCAACAATGAAAGTTACATTGGATTTACCTGTCCTCATCCCGTTTGTTTGCTTAAATAACTGATCATGGGGTTTTGAACATTCGCAAAAGAGTGAGATTTTTTTTATTATAATTTCTTTTACAAGTGGTGCTTTCTCGCAGTTTTCAACAAGGACATATGTTCAGTCTAATGAATTCTATATCATCTACAGTAAGTAGAAACTAGCATTACTCAGGCCAAATGGCATCACTGTATTACACAAAAGCAGAAATACCAGGCGGCTTAGGAGTTAACAGGACTTGCCAATTGCCTTTTAGCAAATTGAGTTTACTAGCAAAGCAAGCTGTGCCAATATTATCAATGCTGTTGTCCATGCAAGGCAAAAGATAACAATCAGGGATGGAGACTGCATTGGCCTTTTTCTAATCTGTACAAAACCTTAATATCCCATTAGGTTTGGAACAAGCAGGCATGGAGAACTCTATGCACTGCCAATAGGTTTAGCCAACCCATAAACCAACAAAAACTTACTTCTCCTTGCATCACTTGCATGTGATTAATTCTGTATGCATGCTGTTGAAATACATGCCATGGAACGTTACAACACTGAGGTGTTTGTCAGCACACTTTCAGCCTATATTAAAAGTAATAAAAGTTACATGTGAAGAAAACACTCTCACACTTACCTTTAAGAAATGTGCATTATATAAAATACATTAAGTATTTCATGTATAGAATTAAGTGTATAAATATGTCAGCTTCATGAACTTATCACCTTTATGGTTTTAAGACATTCATTAACTCCAAATCCAGTATTGTCAGCAATTATGGTGCTTCCGTTAACTGATAATTTGTATATACTGCCCCCACCGTTATAAGTATATCTACAAATCCTGATGACAAATGAATTGGCCTTATAACCACAAAAAAGGAATTTGCTCGTGCAAATACAGTACTGTGCAAAAGTCTTTGCCAACCATTAGATTTGTGATTTTAGTGTAATTATTTATACACACTTATACTGTAATATATTCAATTCAATTTATCTTTATTTCTATAACGCTTTTACAATGTAGATTGTCAAAGCAGCTTAACATAGAAAATTATAGTAAACTGTCTCTCCATTTTTCAGAGTTTAAGTTCAGCCTAGTTCAGTTCAGTGAGGTTTATTTTTTTTTACTGCTGAATGTCCAAACACAGAAGACCAAATCCATCAATGCGCAACTCCACAAGTCCCGAACCATGCAAGACAGTGGCGACAGTGACAAGGAACAAAATTCTCCAATTGACAAAAGTGAAGCAAAAAAAAAAACCTCTTGAGAAACCAGGCTCAGTTGGCACGACCATCCTCCATCTCCTTTGGCCAAACTTCTTGTGCAGAGCTGCAATCTAGTAGCCAGAGGCTGTAGAATGCTAAACGTCCATCATGGAGTACCTGCAGGTGGGAGAGGTCACCGGCTGGTGTACAGGCTGGCCCTTCGGGATCAATGCGAAGACTCGTCTGTCTTACAGAAATCAGTCTCATGCTCTCCACTCCTCCATGACCACCACAGCAGCAGCTTAGGATACGGCCTGGTCCTGGTTTATGGAAACCTCTGGAATAATATAAAACTGAGTAACATAAGCACAGATACCGTTCAAACTATAATGTCTTTTGGGAAGTGTTCCTGGCTCTAGAGGCAGTATGGGATTGCCTGGACAGATGGAAACAACTGAAAAGACACATAAATTAAAATATAAACTTGGGTCTCGTATATGGACTCACTCAAAACCCTGTCATTTGCTAGCATGAGCCATTTTATTCTGAAAACAGTGTTTTGTTTTTATGAATATTGTGTACATATTTATTTTCTATCTGTTTATATCTTAATGCAGAAACCAGTCTTTATCTAAAAGATCATAAAAACTTTAAAGTTTATATTTTTTCTAAGTTATCATTTCAGAAAGCAAGTTACTGATTGATGACAGCAATCTTCAGATGAGTCTTGTGCGTGTCTTTGTTGTGTCTTGATTGTCATTCAGTCTGAATTTATGACAATTTACTGTAGACCTTACAGTGTAACATGGGGATCATGTTCATACAGTCTGACAAGTTACAATCCTAAAGGATAAAAAAAAAAAAACATATGGTGTAAGCCGATCTTAAGGTGGATAGTGCCTGTAATTAAGCATTGTGTAAGCATTTGGACACACATAGGCGCAAAATGCACTCAGATGCAGATGCATAATGCAATTAGACCAGCTTTAAGTTGGTCAAAGGTGCGGCCTATTTTAGTTCCTCAAAATAGCAACATGCCAACAATGCACTTTAACATACCTCCTTTATATACCAGCACACCCATGAGTCCACAAAGTGGAGCAAATGGATTTGGTAATTAAATAACGTGGTGCAAAAGGTAAAAATTACTGTTGCGTTGGTCTGAAAATTGCACCTTATTGCGCCAGATGTATGGTAGGGCTCATAATGTAAGCCGAGCTTAAGGTAGATGTGATTGAGATGGCTGTGATTAGCAGGCGTATAATTAAGAGTGCAGTGAGATGATGAGAAATTGAATCTGTTTTGCTGTTGTTGGTTCGGATTATGAACAAGCATAGAAATATCTTGACATAGGCTGAACAAAGACTCACTAAAGTAGTTTAGAATCTTTCTGAGCCAGGGCAAGCTTTCTTCATGTGTTTCTGCAGCAGAGTATGAACTCTTCAGTCAAAGCATCTTTAAGGCTTCCCCTGTCACCCATAGAGTGTAAAAGAGCCAGGAGTTATGCTTCACAGTGAGCCTGAAGAAATGAGCTGCCACGCAGGGATCCTTCCAGACTTACTGGACTGTAAAGAGGGGTAAACCCAGGCAAAATGCCAGGTCAGTAAAGAGCCAATGTCATGTTGGCCTTTACGCTTCCCATATTTTGCATATTGGTAAGACCAAAGATTAATACAAATGTACACAATCTTATAGTGATCATCATCAATCTCCATATAGCTTCTAATAAACCCTATTGTTCTCCGATTGGATGAAGATGTTATAAAATGAAGAATTGCTATAATGCTTGCCAACTGCAAACAGGCGTCAAATTAATGAGCTATATTATTTGGCAGAAGAACAGTTCTTGATTGCTTGTATTATTAATAAACGTTATTTATTGAACATTGGTATCTTTTATCATACTGTTGCGAGGCTATGCACAAAAATCATTGTGGTGAACCTCTTATCATTACCTTATTAAATGACTGTTTGTCTTTCTAAAAGTGAAACAATGTGGACCAATTGTGGAAAGCACTCTGTAGACACTCTGAATACAAATTGAACTGACTTGAATTGCTAATTCCAACTGTGTATTACATATGGCTGCTTCATGAAGGGCACGTTGATAAAGATATACACGCACATGCTTGCACACCCACGCAAAACGTTTCCTGACTAGTGATGGAATTTCTTTCTCGTATAAATGTCTCTTTCAGCTTCTCCTGCTCTATTTTATGGAGATAAATGATGCAGATTTCTACTGTATTTATTCAGGAATGTAATACTATAAACAAAACAAGTATTCTGTATGAAATTAAATGTACCCAAACAAATAACATGTTTTGTTTATAAATATGAATTTCTAATAAAATTGGACAGGCACACATGCACAGACTGATGGTGTTTTACAGTAATCGACACAATATTGTAGGTTTAAGCATGCTTGCAAGAGAAATATCTTTTATTTTCTCCCCCCTCAGTATTTGTTTAAGGTAATAAATGTAATTATGGCCACTTTCATATTATTAAAGATAATACTACATGATGTTCAGTATGAGTCAAAAGGAGCACATTTCTGTATTGTTCATATCAATGGACACTCGAGCTTAACTGATGGGTCTGTAGGCGTATATAAGACAAAATGCTTGTAAAACACTGCTGTAGAATATTACCACAGTAATTACAAGACCACATTCAAGCACTTTGTCACAGAATA
>CAIGQQ010009380.1:5736-22795 GCA_903798035.1 Danio albolineatus
GATAAAGTGACATTAACTAATAACATCATAACCTGTCTTTGTCAAGACAACGTGACATTGTCAAAACTATATAACTTTTTGCTTTGTGTGCTTATGACAACTGTCGTAAAGGGTCATTTGCACAGTTACATCGTTTTAAACACATGGGGTTACATGATTTGAGCGCCTTCGTTATGACAACATGACATAAACTAATACATCATAACCGGTCTTTGTCGTGAACTATATAACTTTGCTTTGTGTGCTTATGACTACTGTCGTAAAGGGTCTTTTGCACAGTTATGTCGTTTAAAACAAATGGGTTACATTATTTGAGATGCCTTCTTTATGACAACGTGGCAAACTAATAACATCATAACCTGTCTTTATCGTGACAAATTGACATTATCAGACTATATAACTTTTTGCTTTGCGTGCTTATGACAACTGTCGTAAAGGATCATTTGCACAGTTACGTCATTTGAAATGCAAAGGTGACATTGTTTGAGATGTCTTTATAACAACTTGACATAAACTAATATATTATAACCTGTCACGACAGCTTGACATTATCAGACAATATAACTTGTTTGCATGCTTATGACATGTTATGACAGTTATGTCATTTTAAACACATGGGTTACGTTATTTGAGATGCCTTCGTTATGACAGCATGACATAAACTAATAACATCATAACCTGTCTTTGTCGTGACAACTTGACATTATCAAGACTATATAACTTTTTGCTTTGCATGCTTATGACAACTGTATGACAAGTGTCATTTGCTCGGTTATGTCATTTTAAACACGTGGGTTAAGTTATTTGAGATGCCTGCATTATAACAATGTGACTATATAACTTTTTGTTTGCATTCTTATGACAGCTGTCATTAAGTGTCATTTGCACAGTTAAGTCATTTGAAATGCAAAGGTGACATTGTTTGAGATGTCTTTATGACAACTTGACATAAACTAATGCATCATAACCTGTAACGACAGCTTGACATTATCAGACAATATAACTTGTTTGCATGCTTATGACAGCTGTCGTTAAGTGTCATTTGCACAGTTATGTCATTTTAAACACATGGGTTACGGTATTTGATATGCTTTCGTTATGACAACCTGACATAATACATCGTAACCTGGCTTTGTCTTTGTCGCGACAACTTAAAATGATCAAGACTATATAACTTTTTACTTTGCATGCTTATGACAACTGTCGTTAAGTGTCATTCGCTCAGTTGTCATTTTAAATCCAAAGGTGACATTGTTTAAAATGACTTTATGACAACTTGACAAACTAATACATCATAACCTGTCGCAACAACTTGACATTATCAGACTATATAATTTTTTGTTTGCATGCTTATGACAGATGTCGTTAAGTGTCATTTGCACTGTTAAGTCATTTTAAATGCATGCGTTACATTGTAATGTCAAGCTGTCATTACGAAGGCATCTCAAATAAACTAATACATTATAACCTGTCTTTGCCATGACAACTTGACATTATCAAGACAACTTTTCATAAATCTGTCATAAACATGATGGTCTATTATAATTGGATAATGAATATTTTTTTGATTGCTTTTGTTAGTCATTCAAATTTTGTGTCATTAAGTGTCATTACTCTGTCGATTAATTTAATAAATGCGTCATTAATATTTAATGACATTTTAATGATCAATTCAACTTGTACAACTAGTTTAAGAGGTCAAGAGAAATATTAAAGACGCTGATATAACATTCATGACACAAATACAGTGGCTTCATGACGATCATGTTTATGACAGATTTATGACGTTATGTTGACAAAGACAGGTTATGCTGTACTTGTCAAATTGTTATAACAAGGGTTGGTGTTTTTTTCCCCATAATGCAATTCTAAAGCATAAATAAAAGGGGGAAAATAAAAACATGAATCGCAGAATATAGAAAACTGCTAATTTATGCATATTTTTATTACAGTGCACTATAATAAAACATCTCAAACTATGTCATCATTGCATTTTAAATAACATAAACTTACAAATTAACACATCATAATCTGTCTTAGTTGTGACAACTTGACATTATCAAGACAAAATTACTTGTCATAAATCTGTCATAAACATGATAGTCCATTATAATTGGATGATGAATATTTTTTGATCGCTTTTATCATTAGAAATGTTCTGTGAAAGTGACGTTACTCTGTCAAATAATTTAAAACAATGCATCATTAATATTTAATGACATTTTAATGATCAATTCAACTTGTACAACTAGTTTAAGAGGTCAAGAGAAATATTAATGATGCTGTTATAACATTCATGACACAAATACAGTGGCTTTACTGAGGATCATGTTTATGACAGATTTATGACAAGTTATGTTGACAAAGACAGGTTATGATGTACTTGTCAAATTGTTATAACAAGTTTTGGTGTGTGTTTTTTGTCCCCCATAAAGCAATTCAAAAGCATAAATAAATGGGGAAAATAAAAACATGAATCGCCAAATATGGAAAACTGCTAATTTATGCATATATATGTTTTTTTTTTACAGTGCACTATAATAAAACATCTCAAACAATGTCATCATTGCATTTTAAATAACATAAGCTAACAAATTAAAACATCATAATCTGTCTTAGTTGTGACAACTTGACATTATCGAGACAAAATAACTTGTCATAAATCTGTCATAAACATGATAGTCCATTGTTATTGGATCATGAATATTTTTTGATCGCTTTTATCATTAATGTTCTGTGAAAGTGTCATTACTCTGTTGATTAATTAAAGACAATGTATCGTTAATATTTAATGACATTTAATGGCTTTTTAAGAGGTCAAGAGAAATATTAATGAGTCTATTATAACATTCATGACACACATACAGTGGCTTCACTGAGGATCATGTTTATGACAGATTTTTGACAAGTTATGTTGACAATGTTCTGTGAAAGTCATTACTCTGTTGAATAATTTAATAAATGCATCATTAATATTTTAATGATCAATTCAATTTGTACGACTGTAGTTCAAAAAGTCAAGAGAAATATTAATGACGCTGTTATAACATTCATGACACAAATACAATGACTCCATGATGATTATGACAAGATATGTTGACAAAGACAGGTTACGATATGTTTGTCAAATTGTTATAAAAAGGTTTGGGGTTTTCTTTCCTAATGCGATTCAAAATCATAAATAAATGGGGAAAATTTCAATCAAATAAAAACATGAATTCGCAAAATATGTAAAACTGCTAATTTATGCATGTTTTTTTTTTACAGTGCACTCTCAAACAATGTCATCATTGCATTTAAAATGACAAAACTGAGCTAATGACACTTAATGACAGCTGTTAAATGCATGCATAAAGTCTCATTCATATTCACATGTTATGTCATGATTATAAAGGTATCTTACGAACACCAGCTTCAAGTAAAGTGTTACTTGAGTTAAAACGGACATCGACGCATAAAGGGATGTTTTTTGTTTGTTTGTTTGTTTTTTTTAACAACAATGTAAATAGCAATCGCATTCAGGGTGTGCTGACAAACCCTCTTTGGCCATAGTACTTCAGTGCCTGCTACAGATCAACTGCATTTGTGTTTTTTTTACATTTTATTAAGCATCCGCTGATTCAGTCGGGTCGAAAACACCTGCAAACTTTTTACCAACCGATGAAGCCGCTAGGTTAAGGAATGAGCGTTTTTTAACGATCAAATACAAAATGAATAACTACGTCTTTGGACTGTGACGTGTTTCAAACTTCTTTTGATTTCATATATTATAATAACGAACCAGTCGGCGGCTTTGGCTCCTCTGCAATGGGAATGTATGACGTTTTCGCCACGTTTCTTGGCAAATGTTTCAGAAAACATTTTGAAAGTAGGTTCATTTCATCTGCAAGGAATGGCTCCATCTCCGCACCAAATTTGCCGTTTCAGCCTGTTTCTGTCTTTGTGTAACTCCACTCCAATCGCTGCTGTTGTTAAACTGGATTCAGGGTGTTCGTTCTATCCAAAACTGTTCTGACTCAGGTTTCCGACTGCCATGTTGTCTTGACTGATCTAGTTTCATTTTGTTTTTTGTTTTTTCCTGTGTGTCTGTCAAAGTTGGAGAGCGATAACTGACGCTCGGTTGGACAAAGACAGCATGTGTTCCCGTGACGGGGATTACAGCTGAATAGACATTTCAAATAAGAAACTTTATTTATAATATTACAATGACCTTGGGAGGGGGGGTTATCATGCGGCCTATGGAATCAACAATATTTGCTACAGTACATCTATACTGTATATAAGTAGATTTTCTAATTAAAGACTGAACTACAGTGCTTTTGTGCTGGTGTTTTTATTATTATTATTATTGTTTTTACAGTTTACAAAAACTAAAATGATAAAATTTGTGACTTGTTTATTCCTTGTGAAGCCTGGTTTATACTTTCGCCTGGCACCGCATCTATGGAGTTAGATTTGTTTCTTTATTCATTCATTCATTCATTTTCAGCTTAGTCCCTTTATTAATCTGGGGTCGCCACAGTGGAATGAACCGCCAACTTATCCAGCATCTGTTTTACATAGCAGATGCCCTTCCAGCTGCAATCCATCTCTGGGAAACATCCATACACACTCATACGTTACGGACAATTTAGCCTACCCAATTCACCTATACCACATGTCTTTGGACTTGTGGGGGAAACGGGAGCACCCGGAGGAAACCCACACAACCATGGGGAGAACATGCAGACTCCACACAGAAATGCCAACTGACCCAGCCGAGGCTCAAACCAGCGACCTTCTTGCTGTGAGGCGAACGTGCTACTCACTACGCCACCGTGGTGCCTTGTTTCTTTATTATTCAATCTAAAATATTTAGTTTTATTGAAAAATTGAGTACTTAGTAAATAAAAACTAAAAGATTGCGAGTTAACGTTTAATTGAAAAACATATGTCAATGATAATAAAATATTTTGTATTGCAAAAAAATGATCTATTGTCCTATTATGCAGTTACCACAATTTTCATTTGTAACAAATGTGGATTTAAACAACTGCGCACCCGTTCACACAGACTGATCCGCCGTTTGCGCATTCACGTGCACACGACAGAGAGAGAGGTAAAAACAAATGCTGAATTTTTTAATAAAATTTTAAAATCTTTTTAATAATCCTGAATCAGTATTTCCCCCGCTGAGGGAAGGGCGACACCATGGCTGAAGTATTTCTGTTAGACATGTAATGTTCTGTTTTAAAACGATTTCAGTTACCCAGAGCTGATGTAGATTGTGTTGTTATGAATGGGTTATATGCACAGTGTTGTTCAGCCACTCAAACTATTTTCAGTTTCATAATGTCCTTTTACAGCATCGATAATGTAGATTTTATTTAGTTTAACAACAAAACATATTCACTCTAAAATAGTGAGTAAGTATGGCTAAGTAATAAGTGATAAATAATAAGTAATAAATCCTGCACGCCGCCGGCCAACAACTAAGCATAAAGTAGTGGCTTTAGGACAAAGCACGTGAGAGAGTGAAACCAGCGATCCTTGCATGTATTAATTATTGCACATCATGACAAGTTTTGCTTGCTACACAACTAAAACCTGCTAGATATAATACAGTTTTCATTCAGAATTGTAGTATTATAAAGTACTGTGAAGTTTTGTAACTGGCGAATGACATGATCTAGTGCAGTGGTTCTCAAACTGTGGTACAGTGGTACGCGGGACTTCTTCCAGTGGTACGCGGAAGAATCTCTGAATAATAAAAGAATAAAATGAACAGACTTTTTAAACCCTTTGATAACACCGTGATCAGAGAGCATTGGCTGTTCCCTGAAGCGTACGAGTACACCGGAGTGCTTAGAATGTTTACTTTAGTGCATCGCGTCATCAAACGTTAAAAAAATCAGTCTGCTTGGCGCAGAGGAAGAAAAAGAGGCGCGCGCGCAGGCGGAGAGTTGTGCGGAGGGAGAGACACACGCGCTAGAGAAGCCCTTCAGCAGACCAGTCCTGTAGTTTTGAGATTTCAGTTACTAACTCGGGAATACTGCACGTATGAATTGGTCAAGCACTGTACTTGTGTATGTGTCACACAGAGGCGTTGTTAGGGTTCGTGTGTAGCAAGAAAACAATATAAATGATAGCTCAGCCGATGTAGCACTATGGTGCAAAGGTGAGTTTATTTACAGTGCAACAAAAAGTGTCCAATCCAAAAATCCCAAAAATAAAGTAATCAAAATATCTATATACAAAAATAAACAAACAACAAAACAGACACAAAAAAATATATAGTAAAGTAACAAAATAAATATATACAAAATATTCGCTTTCCAGACTCAATACTTTCCAACCAACCTTTTACCACTACTCACACCTCTAACTCCTACGACTCCCACTTCTGACACCACTTGTCACAGTATGTAAGGATTAATCAACAGCTTGCCGTGCGTTAATGCACGACGCGCAGACACACAGAGAGATAGAGAGCATGTGTCAGTGCTGTTTATACATGCTACTATTATTATACGATTTCATCAGTCCGATCATGGGTGGACAGATAAGACATTCTCTCTTTTCTAATTTTGCGGATCTCCCGTCCGCCAGTAACAGTCCTCATCGGTTTCACATGCGAGTTGCTATGGTAACTATAAATGTTTGGAAGAAGCGCATTCATTTGGAACTGTGATCAAAACTGACTGGAACTACCTGTACGTTGCACACCCTCCAGCCAATCAGAATCAAGAATATCAACAGACTATGGAATTTATGCATTCAATCATTCGCTTTTCTGACACACACAGGCCTACTGTAAATGACGAGCAGTGAGCAGATCTAATTTCTAATTTAAATATGTATTTCCGAATCGTATCAAAATACAAGTTAACGTTTAGATATCAAATATATGTCATATGTGCATGCAATAAATATCTCAAAAGGTATAAAAAATGTATGTATATATGTATATGACATATAACCTATATTCATCAGGTCCAAGCAACATTTGCAGGTTTTGATGAATAGGCTACTATACATTAATACTTTACAAGTACAGCAGTTTTCTTTTTATTATTTAAGAACAGTGCCATTTTTAAATCACTTTTAAAAGCACATTTTAATTTAAATGGTAAAGTTTGGTTTTTGTCTGCAAGCACAGTTAATGTTCAAACTATTTATAATGTGTAAAGTGGCTGACAATAATACATATTCCTAATAAAAGGAATTGATTTGTCGTTTTTTTTAACTGTGCAGTGCTGTCACTGCTTAATTAGGCCTACTGCGCTACTGTATTTTAATACCGGTCATTATGGTGGTACTTGGAGAGACAATTTTTTTCTGAGGTGGTACTTGGTAAAAAAAGTTTGAGAACCACTGATCTAGTGGGTCTCTGTCATTTTTAATGTGCATGTTTGTGATTTTTGATGGTAAGGGGCTGTGTTTTCAATGCTATTATGCTAACGGTTAGCATTTTGGCAGATCACCTAAACTGTTTCACCTTTAAACTGTTAATTGAAATAAACGTTAGCTGAAATTCAATTTTAAATATCAGCCTATGGGTTATTATACATAACACAAACTATTTTTCTTATTTAAAAAAACATTTATATTCACTATGATAATAATTAATCATAATTTATAATCGAATCATCATTTTGCACACGTTTGTAAGGTCAATATGATCTGTGTTGATTTCATGCTGGTGTTAAGATGAATCACACACACACACCAGGCTTTTAAATCAAATCAACAGCTTCAATGGTGTCCGCTTGTTTTTTCCTCTCAGTCGCTGTATGAGTTTGCTCTGTGTATAATAAGACAAATGTCTTTGTTGCAGCATTAAGGAGGTTTGCTGGCCTCCGGCGAGAGCAGGGTTTCTCTTCTGTCACATTTTGTTTGCTCTGCTCGAGCAGCCCTGCAGGCCACACGAGAGAGAGAATCAGAGAGAGAGAGATTTTTTAGATTCAACCAGACGTTTATTTGACATTTTCATACTCACAAAATACTTCTGATACAGCAATCTGTAAATAATGTAAAGGGCGCCTAATATTCAATTCAGTTCATGTTTATTTCTATAGCGCTTTTACAATGTAGATTGTGTCAAAGCAGCTTAACATAGAAGATTATAGTGAATTGAAACAGTGTCAGTCCAGTTTTCAGTGTTGGAGTTTAGTTCAGTTCAGTGTGGTTTAATATTCACTACTGAGAGTCCAAACACTGAAGAGCAAATCCATCGATGTGCAGCTCCACAAGTCTCAAACCAAGCAAGCCAGTGGCGACAGGGTTGAGGAAGAAACTTCACCAATAGATTCACCAATAGACGAAAGTGAATGAAAGAAACCTTGAGAGAAACCAGGCTCAACTGATTTCTCCTCGAGCATTTCTCCTTTGGCCAAACTTTCTGTGCAGAGCTGCAGTCTAGGCTCTGGAGGCTGGAGAACGCTGGACGTCCATCGTGGAGAAGCTGCAGGTGTGAGTAGGTTACCGGTGGGTGATCAGGCTGACCCACAGGATCAAATCCAAGACTCGTCTGTCACTAGAGTCTCATGCTCTTCGCTCCTCTATGACCGCCACAGCATCAGCTCAGGATACGGCCTAGTCCAGGATTATGGATTCCTTGGCATCACTTTTTCACAGGTTTTGGATCGCATCAATGTTGCTACATAATCTCCAGGGGTCTCTGGATGAGTATGGAAATAGTCCCAGGTGGAAATAGAAAATAAAGAGAATAATTAGCATAGCTGCTGTTCATAGTGTATATAAACGAGTGTAATAAATGTAAATAGTACTTTTATAA
This sequence comes from Danio albolineatus, assembly GCA_903798035.1. Taxonomy (NCBI): domain Eukaryota; kingdom Metazoa; phylum Chordata; class Actinopteri; order Cypriniformes; family Danionidae; genus Danio; species Danio albolineatus. The sequence goes on from CAIGQQ010009380.1 coordinate 14,513, forward strand.
ACGAAACGAACATGTAGAGCACATGAGTGTTTCTAACAAGATGTCTGGTGCATTAAGACAGGAGGAGTGTGTCCTACAGGTGGTTGTCAAGCCCACTCACCTGCGTGGAGCACAATCATGCATCATACCGCTATGTGATGTATTGAGTGTATGCTTTACTAAAGAGATAGGTCTTTAATCTAGTTTTGAACTGTGAGAGTGAGTCTGAGCCTCGGACATTATCAGGAAGACTATTCCAGAGTTTAGGAGCCATAAATGAGAAGGCTCGACCTCCTCTAATAGACGTTGTTATTCTAGACACCACCAGGAGCCCTGAGTTTTGAGATCTTAAAGAGCGGGTTGGATTGTAGCTAGACAGAAGGTTGGTTAGATAAACAGGAGCTTGATTATTTAAAGCTTTATAGGTAAGAAGTAATATTTTAAACTTAATACGAAACTTAACAGGCAGCCAGTGTAACGAGGATAAAATTGGGGTGATATGATCATATTTTCTAGACCTGGTAAGAACTCTGGCGGCTGCATTTTGTACTAGCTGAAGTTTGTTAATAGAGGAGGCTGGGCAACCAGAGAGCAGAGCATTACAGTAATCCAACCTAGAAGTCATAAAAGCCTGAACTAGCTTTTCTGCATCTGAGATGGATAGCATACTTAGCAATATTTCTCAGATGAAAGAATGCAGTTTTTGTGACATGCTACAACTATTATGCAACAATCAATTTTATAAGGGGTTTAAACGGAGTCAAATTAAGAAAATAATGAGTCCTGGCTCTATAGCAAACCCAGAGGCCCCATTTATTTTATCACCTCACAAAAGTAGCTTTTTCACTATTATTAGTATTATTATTATTATAGTCGTGTAATGGCTTTATTCCTCAAGCAACAACTTTATCATCATAATTGAATATATTTATTAACAACATTTCATTTAGAAAAATAATTTCTGAAAATGTAATGACTTTTTCCTCGAGCAACGACTTTATTCTCACAATTGAATGAATTTTTAAAATCATAAGTTATATCGTAATTTAATGAATTTATTAATGACTTTTTTCTCAAGCAACGACTTTATTCTCATTATTCAATTTTTTTTGTTGTTAATTTTATTTAAACATTTTTTTAGGTGGCTCAGTGGTTAGCGATGTCGCCTCACAGCAAGAAGGTCACTGGTTCGAGCCTCGGCTGGGTCAGTTGGCATTTCTGCGTGGAGTTTGCATGGTTTTCCAGTGATAGCGTGGGTTTCCTCTGGGTGCTCCGGTTTCCCCCACAAGTCAAAAGACATGTGGTATAGGGGAATTGGGCATATGAGTGTATGTGTGTGAATGTGTGTATGGGTGTTTTCCCATACAGCTGGAAGGGCATCTGCTGTGTAAAACAAATGCTGGATAAGTTGGCGGTTCATTCCGCTGTGGCGACCCCAGATACTGTATATAAGGAAGTAAGCCAAAGGAAAATGAATGAATGAATGAAATGATGATTTCTCCCAAGCAATGACTTTAATCTCCTACTTTAATACGTTTATTATTAACATTTTATTTCAAAATATCAAGTTTATTGTCGGTGGTTCATTCCGCTGTGGCGACCCCGGATTAATAAAGGGACTAAGCCGAAAAGAAAATGAATGAAGTTTATTGTCATAATTAACTAAAAAGTTTATTCTCAACATTTACATTTTTTTACTTTATTTTTTTGTTCTTTAGTTTATTCTCAATATTTTTTTATATAATAAGAATGATCATTTAATCCTGTTACAATGACTTTAATCTAAAACATCCTTTTAAATTAGAATTATTATTGCTTATGTTCCTAATCTTCTTTTGTAGTGGAATAGAAATCATATAGTGCATGTATAGATATTAACACAAATAATTAATAATAAAATATTATCAATATATTGTATAATATAAACATTATAATACATATACATGATAAACATAAATTTAATCATTCATTTTCTTTCGGCTTACTCTGTTTCAGAGGTCGCCACAGCGGAATGAACCGCCAACTATTTCAGCATATGTTTTTCACAGCTGATGCCCTTCCAGCCGCAACCCAGTATTGGGAAACACGATTCACTTCCTGCTTTGCTACTGTTCGGACGTCTTTTGCTATTGCTCCGCTCTCTGCGCTCTCGCTTTTATATTTTATACTCTAATTTTAACCTGAGCCTATCAGCACAGTGCTCAAACAACACAGCTTGAAGATTAACATCGAATCTACAAACTTTCTGGAATACAACTGTACCAACAAGAGGGGAATTATCGTCTAAACAATCCTCCCGCTACCAGCTGCTTACATTCCTGAGACGGGAAAACACGGCTGTGAAAATGCCTCTGGATCGGATTAATTCAGGATCTTTCTGCTGTAGTCACTGCCACAGACTTCTACAAAAAATTGCTGTTCTTGAAACAAAGTTACTTGCGATTCGTCCAGAACTGCCGGATCCCAAAAGATCGCTTCACTGTGGACCGTCACAGCATACAGCCGGTGAGTCCCGTAAATCTACTCCAGCTACTGTTTTAAGCCCAGAAAAACAGAGTGAAACTGTTGAAAATGAGACTGATAACCGATGGAATAAACAAGGTGCGAGACCAAAGGGTACTCGCGGGGTCAGATCATACGCTGCTGCATTAGCGTCCTCTACCCCAAATACAGCTCGGACTCAAATACAGCTTCAGAACAGATATGAAGTTTTGAGTAATATGGCTGAAGAATCCCCAAATGCAGTCAGACAGAGATCACATGACTCAGCAGCTAATTCTTCACGGAGCAGAGGCTCAAGGCCGACCAGACAGCGGCATTCTGCACCGATCGCACCTGAGATAAGAACACTAGTGGTAGGAGATTCAATAATCAGGAATTTTAGGAGCAGAGCTACAATGACTTACTGCTTCCCTCATGCAACAGTTTCTGATGTAAACAAAGAACTTAAAGAAATTCTGAAGAAGCACAAGACTGCAAAACGGATTATCATCCATGTGGGGAAGAATGATATTCGGAAGGAGCAGTCAGAACTGCTCAAGAAAGATTTCTGTGAGCTCTTGGAAACAGTCAAAAGATTGAAAATTCAGCCGTTCATCAGTGGACCACTCCCTGCAAGAGGAACAAATATGTTTTCACGACTTCTTGGCCTAAATGTATGGCTGCAGAAAACATGCAACAGGAAAGGACTGAATTACATCGACAACTTCAATCTCTTCTGGAACCAAAGACAGCTGTTTACATCAGACGGCCTTCATCCAAACAAACTTGGTGCAAAGGTGCTAAAGGACAATATCTATTTCTCCCTTCATCATCCATCATCTGTGTGTGCTTCTGAACTCAACCCAAAAGGCACACACACACCTAGCAAATGTCAGGATGACCACAGGACTTTAAATCAGCTCCTAAGTGGACTTGGGGCTGATGCATTACACAAGGACAGTGATAACGCCATGCAGCCAAAACAACCACTGTTGATAGAAACACTGCCGCCTGCGCCCTGCACACTGAGCCCAACACAGACTGACAGTGATCCATCTGAACAGCAGCAAATCTCAGTGTTCAACAATGATCCTCAGGAAAACAGCCAGGAAAATATATTTCCAGAATCTCCAGACCCACAACCTCTGCCACCCCTGTCACCAGACACGCTCTCACTGTCACCTTCCTCGCCTCACTTGGACTTTTCTAAAAAGATGGAGGAACTGGTGTTTGCTGGAACTAAATTTTCACACTCCTTTGCCGCAAGCCCCCAGTTATCACCCAAAAAGCGGCGTGCTCCACAACCACCCTCCGGAAGAACCCTCAGATCACACCAAAAGGGCTCAAACAGCGCCCCATTTTCAGCTGGTGAACACAACAGCTGTCGGTGATGTATGTTGGGTGCCTGCTTAGATAACAGTATCTTTATCAGATGTTTACAGAACAAGCAGAAACCCTGTGTGCCTGTAGCTTTCTCTATGCAGATATGTGTTTTATTACGAGACAGAAAACCAAAGGCTTCTTCAAGCCGTGTAGCAAATCATTCAAATCTGGTGTCGATTAAATGTAGATCTGAGACTACTGTAGGGAAAACAGCTAAAACTGTTAAGTTAGCACTTTTAAACATCCGATCACTTAACAATAAGTCACTTTTACTCAATGATTTTATCAGCACAAATTGCCTTGATTTTATGCTTTTAAATGAAACTTGGCTCGATGACAGTTGCAGTGCAGCAGTCCTGAATGAAGCAGCTCCTTTAAACTTTGATTATTTGAGTGTTTGCAGAGTTAATAGGAGAGGTGGAGGCATCGCTGCCCTGTTTAAAGATGTTTATGAGTGTAAACAAATGTCATTTGGTGATTATTTGTCCTTTGAATATCTGAGTATAGCACTAAAGGGTGCTCCACGCATTTTACTGATCATTATCTACAGACCTCCAAAATATTCTCCAGCTTTTATTGATGATTTTACAGAGCTGTTATCAATAGTAACCTCTGAATTTGACTGTTTTACTATTGCTGGGGATTTTAATATTCACGTTGATAATCCAGAAGTCAATGCTACAAAAGAACTTATGACTGTTTTTAACACGTTTGATCTGACTCAGCATGTTCAAGGACCCACACACAATCGTGGACACACTCTTGATCTACTTATAACTAAGGGTTTACACATTTCATCGACTGTTGTTAAGGATGTGGCACTATCTGATCATTTCTGTATCTTCTTTGATGTATTGATCACTCCAGCCATTGAAGACAGATCTGTCCCTATCAGAAAGAGATGCATAAATGAGAACACTAGTGAGCAGTTTATGAAGGCCATATCACTAAAACCAAGCATATCTGCAGACTCTGTCGATTCTCTCCTTGATTTGTTTAACTCTAAAGTTAAGAATGTCATAGATGACATTGCTCCTGTTAAAGTCAGGAAGAGAACTGGCAGACAGAAAGGGCCTTGGACAAGGTCAACATCGGTAAAGATGATGAAAAGACAATGCAGAAAAGCTGAGCGTATGTGGAGGAAGACGAAACTAGTAGTCCATTACAATATCTATAAAGACAGTCTCCATGCTTTTAATGTGGAACTAAACACTGCTAGGCAGACTTTCTTTTCAAGCCTTATAAACAGCAATATAGATCACACCCGCACCCTCTTTGCAACGGTAGAGAGACTCACAAACCCCCCCAGTAGGATTCCTAGTGAACTACTCTCTGAAAGCAAATGTAATGAGTTTGCTCATTTCTTTACTGATAAGATCAATAATATCAGAAAGGCAATCAGCTCATCCAATCAGCCAAACTGTGTCCACGTCAGACAAGCTCAATCACAACTTAAGAAATCAGACATTATGTCTGATTTCATGGAAATTGATGGTAAAATCTTAGAAGAGATTGTGCAAATTATGAGAACATCAACATGCGATCTTGACACGCTGCCCACATCATTCTTTAAAACTGTGTTTAACTGTCTAGAAATGGATCTTCTGAAAGTGGTGAATGCTTCACTTCTCTCAGGGATTTTTCCAAACTCACTTAAAACTGCAGTAGTTAAACCCCTCTTGAAAAAGAGCAACCTGGATAACACCCTACTGAGCAACTACAGGCCAATCTCAAATCTCCCTTTCATTGGCAAAATCATTGAAAAAGTTGTTTTTAACCAGGTTAACAGGTTCTTAAGCTTGAAGGGGTGTTTAGACCATTTTCAATCTGGTTTCAGAGCACATTACAGTACAGAGAGCGCCCTTATAAAGATAATCAATGATATCCGCCTAAATACAGATTCAGGCAAACTAACAGTGCTGGTATTGCTGGATCTCAGTGCTGCATTCGACACTGTCGATCACAGCATACTTCTGGATAGGCTGGAAAACTGGGTTGGGCTGTCTGGGACGGTCCTCAAATGGTTTGGATCGTACCTTGAAGGGAGAGGTTACTATGTCAGTATAGGTGACCATAGGTCGAGGTGGACACCCATGACATGTGGAGTCCCACAAGGCTCAATTCTGGCACCTCTCCTGTTCAACCTTTATATGCTCCCTCTGAGCCAAATAATGAAAAAGAACCAAATCTCCTACCACAGCTATGCTGATGACACTCAGATCTACATAGCCTTACTGCCTAATGACTACAGCCCCATTGACACCCTCTGCCAATGCATTGATGAAATTAACAATTGGATGTGCCAAAACTTCCTTCAGTTAAATAAAGAGAAAACTGAAGTCATTACATTCGGGAACAGAGATGAGGTTCTCAAGGTGAATGCGTACCTCTGCTCTAAGGGTCATACAACAAAAAATAAGGTCAAGAATCTTGGTGTGACTCTGGAGTCAGATCTGAGTTTTAACAGTCATGTCAAAGCAGTAACTAAATCAGCATACTTTCATCTCAAAAACATTGCAAGAATTAGATGCTTTGTTTCCAGTGAAGACTTAGAGAAACTTGTTCATGCTTTTATCAGCAGCAGGGTGGATTACTGTAATGGGCTCCTCACTGGCCTACCCAAAAAGACAGTCAGACAGTTGCAGCTCATCCAGAACGCTGCGGCCAGGATTCTGACCAGAACCAGAAAATCAGAGCACATCACACCTGTCCTCAGGTCTCTACACTGGCTCCCAGTTACATTCAGAATAGAGTTTAAAGTATTATTACTTGTCTATAAATCACTAAATGGCCTAGGAGCTCAATACATTACAGATATGCTGACTGAATACAAACCTAACAGATCACTCAGATCTTTAGGATCACATAAACTAGAAATTCCAAGAGTTCAGTCAAAGCAGGGTGAATCTGCTTTTAGCTATTACGCCCCTCGCTGCTGGAATCAGCTTCCAGAAATGATCAGATGTGCTCCAACATTAGGCACATTCAAATCAAGACTGAAAACACATCTGTTTAGCTGTGCCTTTACTGAATGAGCACTGTGCTACGTCCGACAGATCGCACTATTGTGTCTTTCTTTTCTTTGCATTCTTTTATAACTTGTCTTAACTCATTTTAATCTGTTTTTTATCTGTTTTTTATTATTTGTTTTTATTCTCTTATACTTAAATTTTATTCCTGTTTATGTAAAGCACTTTGAATTGCCACTGTGTATGAAATGTGCTATATAAATAAACTTGCCTTGCCTTGCCTTGCCTTGCCTTACACACGCACACACTCATACACTAAGGCAAGTTTAGCTTCTTCAGTTCACCAACAGCACATGTCTTTGGACTTGTGTGGGAAACTGGAGCAACCGAATGGTAACCCACATGAACACTGGAGAACATGCAAACTCCACACAGAAATGCCAACTGATCCAGCCGGGACTCGAACCAGCGACCTTTTTGCTGTGAGGCGACAGTGCTAACCACTGAGCCACCATGCTGCCATAAACATAAATTATGAAATATGATATCATATCTATCTTATCATCAATCGATTCAGCCATTAATTTCAGTTGGATGTAATAAGCCAGATGCCGAGCGAGTCTGATTATTGTTTTGATTTACTTTTGCACAGCCTTTAAACGTCATAGTCAACGTTTAATATGTTTATTTTTATCATGACAATAGAAAGCGCCTGCTTGCTTTATAATTAATGTGGCACCTCTGTTTGCAAACCCTTGATAAGGCTTGTGGGGTTTGTTTGTTCATTATGTAATACATCTGTTTTGTAAATGTACATTTTGTTTTAAATGAATAGTTCACCAAGTCTACAGTTCACTCACTGTGGTTCCACATTGTTTAGTTTTGTTTTTCTTTTGGTCTCAAGATATTCGGGGGGAAAAAAAATCGAAACCAGCAGCCATTTTCAGAAAAGAGTGTTTCCACTGGTGGTTTGTCAAGCCCACTCACCTGCGTGAGGCACACTCAGAAGTGTAATTTTTTTCATTACACTGAAACGCTTTTTTTCTTCTTTTTTTTCCTTTTTTTTTCCTTTTTTCTTTATTCTTTATTTTAAGCAACCGGCCCACTTTATTAGGTTCACCTTACTAGTACTAGGGGGTTGGGTGCTTGCCCCCCCTGCCCTTTTTTTCTCCTGGAGAGAAAGTGCCCTTTTCCCTGGGGATAATTATTCATTCATTCATTCATTTTCTTTTCGGCTTAGTCCCTTTATTAATCCGGGGTCGCCACAGCGGAATGAGCCGCCAACTTATCCAGCATTTTGTTTTACGCAGCAGATGCCCTTCCAGCCACAACCTCTCTCTGGGAAACACATCCATACATTCTCATTCACACACATACACTACGGACAATTTAGCTTACCCAATTCACCTGTACCGCATGTCTTTGGACTGTGGGGGAAACCGGAGCACCCGGAGGAAACCCACGCAACCAC
>CAIGQQ010009408.1:997-11374 GCA_903798035.1 Danio albolineatus
TAGATTGACAGAATGGATTAATAAATCAATGGATCAACAATTGGATGGATGGATGGATGGATGGATTGATGGATTGATGGATGGATAGATAGATGGACAGACGAATGGATGGATGGATGGATGGTCAAAATAGGATTGACAGAATAAATTAATAAATCAATGGATGAACAATTGGATGGATGGACGGATGGATGGTCAATAGGATAGATTGAAAAAATGGATTAATAAATCAATGGATCAACAATTGGATGGATGGATGGATGGATGGGTGGATGGATGGATAAATTCAAGCTATTGCATATTTGTTCTCCAGATTCCCGAGTACAGATTGTATAATTATATCACTATTAATTCGCCTTTCTGTTTCCCACCAGATGATGTAAAGCTTCTAAATCAAGTGATAATCTGCCACGCAAAAAAATGATGAATCATTTTCTGATTGGGGAAAATAGGAACAGCAGGACACCGAAAAAGCCAAACAACACGAAGCTGGAACCACATAAGCATGATGTGCTAAAGGCTGGCGTAATCATAATTAAATGTCACCCAATTTGTTAAAAGAACTAATTATACAGTGACACATCTGCTTCACACTCGACAGGTTTGGCTGGATGTTAAATGTTAATAACAACAAAATGTTAAAGCATCCTGCATAACTTTCTATTATTCGTCAGCAAACACAAAGCTTTACTTTAAATACGTTTAGACTCATAAAACGTCCACGCAAGAATTTGCCCCACATTCCGCTGCTAAATAAACAGTATAAATCTAATTTATAACTCTCTACAAACAAACATCACGATATTCATTCACATCAGCTGATCTCAGATATAAATCCCCAATAAATCCACTGCCCAAACATACAGAACGATCTAAATCTGTCCCTTAAAATCTGATTTACTCATAGTTTTTAATTCTAACATGCAATCCTGAGATCAAAAATCACTAAATGTGACAACAAAACATAAGTCACAAGTGTCCATTATTGTGAAAAATGGTATAAGATGTCCACACTGCAGACAATTATACAAAGAAAAGTCATGACAATAAATGTTTTATGGTATTTTAACTTATATCAATAGGTTAATCAGGTTTAATGTGACATTTTTGACTGAAGTGAGACTGAAGTAAAGTTAATATTTTTATCATATTTTAGGCTACCTTTATGTTGGGTGGATCTCGGGCTTTGTTAATCTAAAATATTCAACTAAAACACTGCAGCAAACAGAAACACTGCGCCTCAACATGTCTATCTAAATATATATAGATATTTTACCAGGGTATTAGTGTGAATTTGGGTCAACTGGGAAACTTCTTGCCATTGAGATGACTAAGGTAATGGCTACCTGAAACGGCTGCTAAATTTAAATATAGCTTTAAAAAAAGTTTTGTTTAACGATTGAACAACTGAATTAATGTTTACTTTGACTTTTTATACTGACATATGCTTTATTCTGACTGAAATATTACACTTTCAATGCTCTTAAAAGAATATTTCACCCAAAAACGAAAATCATTTGGATTACTCATCCCTGCTCCAAACGTTTCTTTCTGATGAACACAAAGGAAGATATTTTGAAGAATGTTTGAAGTGAGTTGAGATGACTAGAAGTTTATTTGATTCTACTAAACAATTTAGGCAGTATATTATAGTGCATTAATTAATGAAGGGATATTAAAATTTGACTGTAATCTGAGGGTTCAAAATAAAAACAATAAATCCCCTTTAGCGCAGTCTAAATGAAGTGCTCAGCAATGCAAACTACTACAAGGAAACAAATTATTCACTGTATTTACTTAATTTGTTTAAGGTAAGCTTTTGCAAACAATATATATATATGGGCTGAATTTAAACAAATTAAATTAATTAACGATCAACATAATTTGTTTGAATTCATCCCACATGCAACCAAATTAAAAAACATTTACTAACAAATAGTAGTTTTTTTGTCAGTGTAATCAAAAAATTAAGCTGATATATGTACAGTAGGAGATGCACAAAAATATTTAAATGGAGTGTGATCTACTTAACATCCTAATAAATTTTATAATTAAAGAAAAATCGATCATTTTGACTCTATTTCTATTATTGGCAAAAATATCCATTGAGGTAAAGTTGGTTTTACATTCGCACATTCATTCCTTTAACTGTCTCTGTATTGTTTACCACACCACATTGAATATCGTGTCCGAAATCGATTGAAGTTGGTTTTATATTCGCACATTCGTTCAGTGACAGCTTGTGACAAGCTCCCTATTATTGTTTACCATGGTACTTTGAATATTCGTCCTGAAATCACATGTAACTTAAAACACTTAATGACTTAAAACAACATTAGCCGTGTTTATTTGACTGTGGACAATGTTGTGCTTTGACAGTCAGGGGCTGCTAATTTGATTAGAATTGTCGAATAATACTTTTCAGAAATTACATTAAGGAGAAAGTCAGAATGTGCGATTATAAAACCAAATTGACCTCAATCTGAAATCGTCTTCAAAAACCACCATTTGAACAATATTGAAGCTACTTTGATAGTCTGTGGCTGCTAATATTATTCCCTCCATTTGCAAATACTTTTCTGTATTTATATTATTAAGGAGGATGTCCAAATGTGTGAAAATAAAACCAAGTTTACCTCAATAAAAGATCTCAGTGCATAATATGACTACTTTTGTCAATCCAGGGTCACAAATCAGCTGTCCGTTGTTGTAAATCAGAAAGGTGAATGAAGGGACGCCGGTAAATTCAGCTGCAAACGCATTGAGCATGACAACACAACAATGTAAATACATCCCCAAAAACGATCCGTTTTTGAGTATTAGGAGACAGGTGTGCTGTCAATCCAGGCCACCGACAGACAGTGTTAAGGAACACCGGAGCAGGTTAACGTTATTCACCCACCTTTGTCATCTCAGGCTCCCGCGACTGATGGATGGATGTAGTTTATGGCTCCGCGCGGTGAATTAAAGAGTCTGGGCCGCTTCAAACGCGCTCGACCGCGGTTGCTACATCAGCTCGGGAGAAACCGACGGTTTTCGGATGGTGTCCGGTCATCTCAGCGCTAATATCGGCGCGTTGGTTGCTGCTGCTGCTGTCTGTCATCACCGTTTCACGCGACTGCACCGCGCCGCCTCCCGCGCACGCGTGGAGAGTTCACGAATCAAGAGGCGGGGAGATGAGTGGGGTTCACTAATAACTTTTTCCCTCTTTTTTTCTTGTCCGGTTAATTGACCATATGTACAGCTGCTGCTGCTGCTGCAGATCTCGATTATCTAACCCTGGGAGTTATTATAAACTCGCTGCATGCAGCTTGCCTGACTGAGACGCGATGTAAAGTGGGTCACAAGAAACACCGCATCATTATGTTTCAATACTGATTTTGTATATTATTACACTATTGCTGGTTTTATTATATTTTAGGTTACCTTTCTGTTGGGTGAATCTCAGGCTTTGTTAGCGTAAAATATTCAATTAAAATGGATTTTTTTTAAAAACACTGCATCAAACATAAACACGTCTTTCTAAAAATATATATCTACAGTTGAAGTCAGAATAATTAGCCCCCCTTATTTTTGTCCCCAATTTCTGTTTGACGGAGAGATTTTTTTCAACACATTTCTATAGTTTTAATAATTCATTGCTAATCACTGATTTATTTTATCTTTGCCATGATGACAGTAAATAATATTTTACTAGATATTTTTAAGACACTTCTATACAGCCTAAAGTGACATTTAAAAGCTTAATCGGTTAATCAGGTCAACTAGGCAGGTTAGGGTAATAAGGCAAGTTATTGTATAATGATGGTTCGTTCTGTAGACTATTGAAAATACATATAGGCCTAGCTTAAATGGGCTAATAATATTGACCTTAAAATGGTCTTTAAAAAATTAAAACTGATTTTATTCTAGCGAAAATAAAACAAATACGACAAATATTTTTGAGCCCAGAGTTGAATTTACTCATAAAAAATTATTTAACTGCATGTTTGAAACTGTTTGTTCAATGAAAGTAAAACATTGAGTTGATGAGACTTTAAATATTGATTTCTCCATATCTTTAAATAATCAAAAGTTGAGCTAACTTAAAAATGTAAAGCAACTGGCTGCAAAAAATTTTGAGTTTATTAAGCTTCAGTGTTTGAAGTTGTGCCAAATTATTCTGTTAAGTATCCTTGACTTAAACCAGCCTTTTCTGTCATTCATTCATTCATTCATTCATTCATTCATTCATTCATTCATTTTCTACCGCTTTTCTGGGGCCGGGTCGCAGGGGCAGCAGTCTTATGAGAGAACCCCAGACTTCCATCTCCCCAGACACTTTCTTCAGCTCCTACGGGGGGATCCCGAGGCGTTCCCAGGCCAGAGACATAGTCCCTCCAGCGTGTCCTGGGTCTTCCCCGAGGCCTCCTCCTGGTGAGACATGCCTGGAACACCTCCCTAGGTAGGCGTCCAGGAGGCATCCGAAACAGATGCCCGAGCCACCTCAGCTGACTTCTCTCGATGTGGAGGAGCAGCGGCTCTACTCCGAGCCTGGTAGATTGACCGGTAAATCGAAAGCTTTGCCTTTCGGCTCAGCTCCTTCTTTACCACAACTGCATCACTGCTGCCGCTGCACCTATCCGCCTGTCAATCTCACGTTCCATCCTTCCCTCACTCGTGAACAAAACCCCAAGATACTTGAACTCCTCCACCTGGGGTAAGGACTTTCCTCCAACCTGGAGATGGCAGGCCACCTTTTTCCGGTGGAGCACCATGGCCTCGGACTTGAAAGTGCTGATTCTCATCCCAGCCGCGTCACACTTGGCAGCAAACCGCCCCAGTGCGTGCTGAAGGTCCATGTTCGATGAAGCCAACAGAACAACATCGTCTGCGAATAACAGAGATGAAATCCTGTGGTCCCCGAACCGGACCCCCTCCAGCCCAAGGCTGCGTCTTGAAATTCCGTCCATAAAAATTATGAACAGAATTGGTGACAAGGGGCAGCCCTGCCGGAGTCCAACATGCACTGGAAACAAGTCTGACTTGTTGCCGGCAATGCGAACCAGACTCCTACTTTGTTCATACAGGGACGAGACAGACCTTAACAGAGCGCCTCTGACCCCATACTTCCAGAGCACCCGTCACAGAATGCCACGAGGGACACGGTCGAATGCCTTCTCCAAGTCCACAAAACACATGTGGACTGGTTGAGCATACTCCCATGAACCCTCTAGCACCTTGGTGAGGGTATAGAGCTGGTCCAGTGTTCCACGGCCTAGATGAAAACCGCATTGCTCCTCCTGGATCCCTGAAACTTTTCGGTCAACTTCTTAAAGTAATTTGGCCCAACTTCAATCATATGGGCGACACGGTGGTGCAATAGGTAGTGCTGTCGCCTCACAGCAAGAAGGTCGCTGGTTCGAGCCTCGGCTGGGTCAGTTGGCATTTCTGTGTGGAGTTTGCATGTTCTCCCCGTGGTTGCGTGGGTTTCCTCCGGGTGCTCCGGTTTCCCCCACAAGTCCAAAGACAAGCACTATAGGTGAATTGGGTTGGCTAAATTGTTCGTAGCGTATGTGTGTGAATGAGAGTGTGTGGATGTTTCCCAGATTTGGGTTACATAAAACAAAATGCTGGATAAGTTGGCGGTTCATTCTGCTGTGGTGATTAATAAAAGGACTAAGCCGACAAGAAAATGAATTAATGAACTTCAACCACTGAAGCTTAATTAACTCAAACTTTTCTTTGCAGCCGGTTGCTTTAAAATTTTAAGTTAACTCAACTCTTTATTTTTTACAGTGCAGAATAAAAAATATGATCAGACATACTGTGAAAATTTCCTTGCTCTGTCAAACATCATTTGGGAAATATTTAAAAAAGAAAAAAATGCAAAAGTGGTTTAATTATTCTGACTTCAACAGTATATTTAATAGAGTAAACTCTTGCTGATTGTTCAAACTACATATTTAAAATGAGCTGAAACGACACAATTCTTGACATTTTTTAGGACAACTTAATTGTTTTAAGTTAATTCATTCATTCATTTTCCTTTCGGCTTTTTTAGTCGGGTCGCCACAGCGGAATGAACCGCCAACGTATCCAGCATTTATTTTACGCAGTGGATGTCCTTTCAGCTGCAACCCAGTACTGGGAAACACCCATACACGCTCATTCACACTCATCCACTACGGACAATCTGACTCACCCAATTCACCTCTAGCGCATGTCTTTGGACTGTGGGGGAAACCGGAGCCCCCGGAGGAAACCCACATCAACCACGGGGAGAACATGCAGACTCCACACAGAAATGCCAACTGGCCCAGCTGGGATTCAAACCAATGACCTTCTTGCTGTGAGGCGAGAGTACTAACCGCTGTGCCAACACGCCATCCTAATCAATTATTATTATGTTAAAGGGCACCTTTGATGAAAAATCTACTTTTTAAGCTGTTTGGACAGTCATATGTGTAGGTATAGTGTATAGACGGTCATATTGGAGTGATATAAACACACCCAGTACTTTTTTTTTTCAATTTAACAACATAAAAACGGTGGACCAATTGGAGCGGTTTTGAGATCGACCGCAACTTTACGTAGGAGTGCGGTCCCCCCGCCCACCCGTATTGATTGACAGGCGCGCGTTACCATATTTGCATAAGTTTGTTGTTTGTTTCACGTCCGCCATTTTCTTAGTGTGAGTCGAAGCGATGCCACCAAAGGAACACCCTTGCGCTGTTTTTGGATGCAAGGCTCAACACAAGAGCCTTCATCGTCTTCCTGGAAATGAGCAACAGAGGCTTTAGGGCGTACTCAAGTGCGCTGAATCGGGCTCAGGCACGGTACAGTTGGCCGGCCCTGGCCCGGTTGGAAGAGCCCGGTTCACTTGGGCTTTGGCGCGGTACGCTTGTAGTGATAGTGCAAAGCGCGCCTAAGCCCCAAACTGAAGAGGAGACGTGACTTTTGGGGACTGTTTCATATGGATTTATTAATCATTCTTACTGTTTAATGAACGCACACTGTCGTAAATTATTAAACCATCTAATTCCTGCAGCACGAGGACTTTATGATTGTTTATGAGCGTCAGAGGTGGCTGATCTGTTCGGCAGAATATTGACTGTGTGTCACTGCATATCAAACGACTAAAATGATATAATCATATCAAGAAATCTCACTGAAATCTCCGAGAGCGCTTCTCTTACACTGAACAGCGCATCAGATGACGTAAGCGTGCTCAGGCCCGAATGCAATAAGACCGCGGGCCGTCCGGGGAGACGGAAGGGGAGACTAGCGTGCTTTTGCCCGGTTAAAGGCAACTGTACATAGTGTGAGTACGCCCTTAAGTGGCTGAGTTTCATCTTTAACGACCAGGTGCCTGAAAACGTACCTAAACTATCGTATGTTTGCGCAGACTGCTTTGAGAATGCGGGACAATTCCACTCGGGACTCGCGAATAAATTGTTTTTGAAAAATGGATCAGTTCCAACAATCCGCGATCCTTTTTGCATATAAATCATACCAATGCAGTGTTTATCTTAGTGGATATCTTTATGTCTTGTCTGTATTTGTTTGTAGAATGCTGATATGGCGAACTTTATCAAACGCATTACTTGATGATGCATGCATCGTTACATAGCAGCTGTAAAACTGGAGAAAGACATAAATGATTTTGTAACTACAACTCTGACACATTCTGGCTCATTTGGATAATTGATTCCTCAACAGTGGTCTCTGCTTGTTTCGTGTCCGAGTCCGGGTCGTACACGTACGTCTGAATGCTGGTCCTCTCACTTATGTTGCTTCTCTGTCTGCCTGTCTGTTGCTGTACACAAAGCAGGGGCGCTCTTGGCTCCGCCCCCTTGTTAAGATTGGCGGGAAGTCGAAACTAATTTGCATGTGAAGCAACACACCCCTAAAACAGCGACCTGTGTACACGCCCCCAAAATGACACTTTTTAACACATTATAATAAAACAATCTGAATTGTGTTTTGATCTAAACCTAGACTGCCACACTCAGAACAACCACAGTAGTGATATAAAATCTTAAAAAAGGGTTAATGTATGTGCCCTTTAAATTATACATTTATTTAAAACACACATGCATATTTCAAATTCATTGTAATAATATTGGCACAGTTGCTATTATACCTATCATGAATTAATATTATCAATATAATGACAAAATAAACAGCGTGGTCTATTTTTTTCTATTTTCATTCATGCAGTCAAGCTCATGCGCTGCCCTGTTTTACTCTGGTAAATAGGTTTTGCTGCATTATTGTTATTATTTTTTCCTCATTTGGATAAAAGCATCTACTAAATAAAGCAAAAGCATCTTTTAATAAATCTACTGTTTGGCTCATCTGATACTCTGACCGAATAATCTGATGTGGTCAATTGTTATTCTCACATTTCCAGTCTTTTGTGACAGGAAAGAAAGAACAGCTCGTATTTCCAGCTGCCAGTAAACTTTATTTCCTTGAGAAATACCATCTCAGTGAAAAGACAAAATAACATTACAAACGCATTGGAAATGGAAAATGAAAAAACTAAAATAAAAAATAATTAATAAATAATTAATTAATTAATAAATATAGTCATATACAGCAGTTATATACAACAGTTCTGTCTGGTCCTCTTCACCCTTGTGTATTACTCCGCCCTCATAGAGTGACAACAGATCAATAAATTCACTACAGTTTGACAAATATTGCAGCTGTTGGACAACATCGTGTACTTTTGAGGCTTGTTAGGCGAGAATATAGTTGTTTAGATTGCAACTTTGCAGTTTATTTATAAGGATAGTGCCTATTTTAAATATTCATCATTTTGGAGATGCAGTGCGTCGGCGGCCGTTAGCCTGTTGTTGAGCAGAGCAAAGACGGTTAACGTTCCGCTCCAAGATGGCAACAGACCCCATTATGAAGTCCTTAGAGGAGAAAAACAGCATTTTTCAGTATAGGTTTTAAACTACAGCTGATCAAATCATTATAAAACAGGAAAGTGACATTAAGTCGATCCCACTCTTTTTGTCACGGTTCACGGATCTGTATGTTCCTTTCTGTGTGTCTGTGTGCGTATGCTTGTGGGTGTGTCTACCTGATAGTGCGAGTGTGTCTGTTTGGGTTTAGTGGCCTGGCTGTCTGGTGCTTACCTCCTCAGCTGGGCGATCACGTGGAGGGAGTCGCTCAGCTGGCTCGTTGGCATCAGCAGCTGGGGCTTGTTATCTCGGCTACTTATACCCAGTGTTTTTGTCATGTCTTTGTCGGTTCGTTGTTCCAACTTGTGTTCTGTGTATCCAGGCTCCGTTGGTGTACATGCTGGTGGTGAGTCGATGTAACCCGCAATCCTTGTGGAAAGTTCTCTGTGGCTATTGTCTGATTCCTGAACTGGTCTCCTTGTGATCATCTACGAGCTTCATCTGTGACTGTTACTGCCTGCTCTGTTGTCTGAACTTTCCAGCAGTTGTTAACTGCATCGTCTCCTTGAGAACTGCCTCTGGCTTATTACATCATCTTCTCCAGAAGTGTCACTGGCTTATTGCATCGTCTCCTGAGAAGTATCACTGGCTTTATCCATCGCCTCATTCACAAACTCTGAACAATTGAGCTGTTGGATTGCATTCTAACATTAAAAACCTTTTATTTTACTCTCGCATTTGGGTCTTCTCTTGTGTATCATAACACTTTTGAATGTTGCAGTGCTGTATTTATACCCCAGTAATTTGCTAGTTTTTGCTTTGCTTTGGCTTTTTCAGTTAATTATTGTGATCTCCCAACTGCAACAGAGAAATACTGGGAAATCTCTGTAGACTGATGGCATTTCATGCTGTTCAGCCTTATAATCTTAAAATGTCAGCAAAAATGACCTGTTTTGTCATCACTTTAGACATTACGCTGGAGAATCATTCAAACACTAGCTCTACAGTGACGTGTTTTTAAGAAACGGTTTCTGCTGTTCTGACGTCAGCTGCAGATGTGAATGAATGAAGGAAGATAGTAGTTCCTTATAGAAAAGGGTTTTGAGACTCTCCGTGTTTGATTTTCTTTTTATATACACGATTAGGCATGGGACAATAACCGTTTTAAAGGTATACTGCGGTTTGGAAAAGTCAAGGTTTTAAAACCGCCAACATTTCCTGTAACACCGTCCCTAATGCATGAGTAAGATTTTTTATTCACGTTTTTGTTTTTAAGGACAACAGTATCTCTAACAGAAAAGATATTCAAAGATGCCGTTTTAAATTGTAAAGAAATTTGTGTTTGTGAAACAAATGAAGACAGCAGAAGTCAATGATTCATTTGAATGATTTAGCCTGACATGTTTACTGCTCCAAAATATATTAAATCCTTTCAAAAAATAAAATATATTGTTTTCAAAGGGGAAAAAAGTTTTTTTTT
>CAIGQQ010009414.1:1795-14721 GCA_903798035.1 Danio albolineatus
TGGTTGCGTGGGTTTCCTCCGGGTGCTCCGGTTTCCCCCACAGTCCAAACACATGCGGTACAGGTGAATTGGGTAAGCTAAATTGTCCATAGTGTATGTGTGTGAATGAGAATGTATGGATGTTTCACAGAGATGGGTTGTGGCTGGAAGGGCATCCGCTGAGTAAAACAAATGCTGGATAAGTTGGCGGTTCATTCCGCTGTGGCGACCCCGGATTAATAAAGGGACTAAGCCGAAAAGAAAATGAATGAATGAATTATTATTATTATTATTGATGTTGTTATCAAACTGCCAGCTTCAGACTGTTGATTGGCATGATCATGCATTCTCAATGGTATAAACTGCTATCGGGGTGTTAAAGGTGTATTTCTACTACACATTTTTAATGATTAATATTTGAGCTATAGATCAGGGACCAGAGAAAGCTGCTCTTTCTGTTGAAGGGCTGACCCCCATACATGCTGTTCTGAAGTCCTGCAGGATCATGTGGTCATTTGGGGGACTTTTTTAGAGCTTATTTTGTGGTGAAGTAAAACCCTCGTGTAATCTGCACCCTGAGCTTGTCCATTAGAGAATCCTCAGAACTGCCCTGTACTGTTGTTGATGAGTCCTCCTGTAGGCTCTCTGAGGCGCGTCATCGTCACCTCTGATTTAATATGGGTCTGTTTTTACGGTGTGCTGTGTGGTTTACATTGTTTTGTACAGTTGGCCTGTGTGGAGCATCCAGGCTGGCCAACACACTGTACAGGCTTCGCTATAGGCTGAGTGTGATTTGGATGTGGGAGGGAGCGCTGCAGCACTGGAGAGAGAGAGCGCGCGCGCGCGAGAGAGAGAGCGCTGATGACGTCGGCGCTGGGAAGCTCCCAGTAGAAGGTGCGCGCCCGCGGGAGGGGCCGATAGAAAATGGCGAGTCTGTGCAGAAGGCAGCAATGCACGATCGAGAGGCGCGGCTTTCGGCAGGAACTTGACTCGTGGCGGCATAAACTCATTCACTGTGTAGGTAAGCTCGTTTACCCTAACACGCAGGACTGTCTGCCGGGGCTGGGTGTTGTGTGTTTGCTGATTAATGCGGTTATCGCCCTCAGCTGCGGGCGGAGCGGCGGTTTTTGTCTCCGCGGTTGTTCTGGCAGCCGCTCGCCGCCCGCTGGACCCGTCAGAGATGCGGGTATGAGTTCAGCTGCGCGGCCGTTATGTGGCTCGTGCGTGTGCGCGCGGTGTGTGTAGTTGTGTGTTGGTTCTGGTGTGTGATGTTGTGGTTTAGCGCAGCTTTGTTTTTATTTTAGTATTTATTTTTTTTTAGGAAATTTTGGGCGATGTTTATTTATTGTAAGCAGGGCGTGTTACGTGTACAGAGGGAATTGTGCTCGGACCAATCAAACGCGTCGGTTTTGCCCGTGTGCGCGCTCCCTGGTTTATTGTAGGCTACTGTATTATTTTTTGGGTTGGGGGAGGGCTGTGCGCGTCCCCGCCCCAAATCGTCGGCGCTGGGGGAGCGCGCTTTGCTGCAATGGGGAAATGTCAGAAAATAATTTTGTATTTTAGGGGAGGTGGGGGTTGACAAAGAAAATGACACTGCGCATATTGCTGAGCTGTTAACACAGGCCTGTCAGGGCCAGAATCTGCTCATCCTGAACGCTTTTACACACAGTCTTCATCTTAATCTTCATATCTGCCGAGTATGCGCACGGATATTTCAGTCTGTTATGATTTTTTCCTTCATAAATCGATTATTGGTGTTAAAGCAGCACGAGCGGCATGTACCGTGACCAAAAATGTCCTTCAAATCTGCATTATTTGCTTTTAAGCATCGCACGAGTCATTTTGTCATTCCCTTATTTTGTTTCTCGTTTGCCCCAAAATAAAATAAATAAATAGATATAGATATAGATATACGCTGGCCTCCCGCCCCTCCCCCGGTAAATCTAATGTTTCATTAGCTGTGTTTAATCCCTTTAAATCGCCGTATCTGATGTTATTGGGAGATTATCTATTCGGTCTTAACCTCGAGGTTTCCCAATCTTCAACTCTAGATTTGTGTTAATCTCCCTTTTAATGTCAGAGAGAAGCCCGTGGCTTTTGGCATCTGTTCACAGCAGCTTTTGAGTAAATGTTGGTCACTCTTTCTGTCAGCCAAAACAATGCAGATACTGAAGAGTCTGTGTACTGCTGCGCTCATGTTTATTACTCCTTAAACATCACTGGACCTCTGTGGATGCTAATGCTGCTGGGTTGTTTTTGGTTTGTCCTATACAGCGTATCAAATATGATATGATTCTGTTTAAATGATCGGGTTGCACGATCAGATTGTCACCGTGTGTCCGTGAAACCTGCTTATCTGTCTCCTCTCCATCAGAGGCCTGTTTCAGGAGGTACAGACGGGTTATTATTGGCCATTCTGCCATTAATCTGGAAGATATTTGGGAAAAGGCCTGTTGTAATGTTTGTCAGATGCATTTCAGTATAATGACACTGGTGTTGATTAAATCAGATTACATTGACATAAGTGTGTTTTTATAGAAAGCATAAACATTATATCACCAATATTTAGACTTTATTTCCTCATGAGTTATTCGAAACATTAAAGTGGACATAATATATTAAATCCGCACTTCAACGTTTAAAAAAACTAAAGATAGCGGTGAGACAGTGACTTGTCCTGATTAATGTACAAGAATAAGCAATCATAATAAGTTTGATTATGTTTTAAATGATCAGAAACTGACAGGTGGATCAAAACCCATCAGTGAACTATTTTTATAGTGCGCGTCTTTATAAACCTCAGTAAAAACGACATTAAGTAGGCTGTAAATTAATGTACATTGTATTTTTAGCATTATTGATTTAGGTTAACTAATACATTCATTAAGAATATATTAAACTTGCTCAGTTTTATATTTGTGACATCAGTTCATTTACTTCATCTTCATTTGTTTAATTCTAAAAGCATGTTTCAGTAATTTCACAACTTAAAATATCTTTAATTTTAGAAATGTTTCACCAGAAATTCATGTTTCTTTTGTCGCTCAGAGTAAAATAAAAAGTAAAAATAAAATAAAACTATTAAATAAGCTATTTTATAGTGGGCGTCTTCTATAAGCGTAGGTATAAACGACAAGTAGCCTGCAAATCAAAATATATCAATTGTTTTAGCATCTTTGATTTAGGATTACATTAGTTAAGAATTAATTAAATTTGCTCAATTTTATATTTGTGACATCAGTTTATCTACTTAATTTCTTCATCTGCTTAATTCTTAAAACACGTTTCAGTAATTCTTTAGTAATCTTTAACTTTAGAAATGTTTCATCAAAAATTCTTGTTTTTTGCCACTCAGACAGAAATTAAACAAAGCGTGTAGTAATACTTTTATTTCTTTGAAGCTTAAAAGACCCACTTTAAAAAATATTAATAATAATAATAATATTAATAATAATAATAAATAATAATAATATTAATAATGTCACCCGCCCAGAGTAAAAGAAACTATTAAATAAACTAATTTACAGTGGGCTTATTTTAGAAATGTTGGTAAAAATGACATTAAGCCTGAAAATTTAAATAAATAAATAGTTTTAGCATCTTTGATTTAGGATAATTATTACATTCCTTAAGAGTTGATGAATTTATTTGTGACATTAGTTTATCTACTTAATTTCTTCATTTGTTTAATTCCTAAAGCACGTTTCAGTAATTTCACAACTTAATATATCTTTAATTAATCACAAACAAAATGCATTAAATAAAATGCGTTAATAATACCTCACCTATTTTTTTTTTCAACAGTAAAATAACCTATTTAATAAACTATTTTATAGTGGGCGTCTTTTATGTAAAAACTTCATTAAGTAGCCTGTAAATCAAAATATATCCGTTATTTTAGCATCTTTGATTTAGGGTAACTGATTCATTTGTTATGAATATATTAAATTTGTGACGTTAGTTTATCTACTTCATCTTCTTCATCTGCTTAATTCTTAAAGCACGTTTCAGTAATTATAACTTAATTTATCTTTAATTTTAGAAATGTTTCACCAGAAATTCATGTTTTTTTTTTGTCACACACACAGAAATTAAACAGAATGCATGTAAAAAAAACAACAACTAATTTATATATTTCTATAGCTTTGATGCTTGAAAACCCACTTTAGCAACACCTCACCTTTATTAGTAAAACACTAAAATTGTTTTAAAGTCTTCCAGTAATAAGTAGTGACTGGAAATGTCAGGGGAAATGGTTATGCGCTGAAACTCTAAATATAATTGCTGTGTGTTTAAGTCTTAATGATTTCTGGCGTTTTGTATCCTGTGCGGCGCAGATATTCTGTCCATCACTACAGATTAAGTTTAAGTGTATTTTAAGGCCACATAAGCTGAATAATTTGGGTTTATATTCTACTGAAAGTTTTCTGTGAGTTCATAATGAGAGCTTAACTTCATTACGTGTTTTTGGAGAGAAGAAAATCTCCCGGAGTATTTCTGAAATCTGGAATAAAGTTGATTCACACCTTCGTGACAACACTTGACTTTGCTGGCGCTGTTGATAACGCAGCTTTAGGGAGCATCATAAATCATTTCCTTAAACCTTTTCAAGGGTCAAAGTTCCAAAATCTAAACTCCTGTTGTTAACGTGTGCTGTTGCAACATTTAGAGGCGCACCGTTTCGCTTCTGCTTTCTCAGGAGTGGGTCTGATGCTGGATTCTGTACGGTCAGTGATTGTCTGGTCATGCTTTTGTTTTATATGATTTGTGTTTGTAGTTCTGTGTTGGTGTTGATGGTCTGCTAGTGAATGTAACCTGTAATGTTGCCTGTGGCTCTGCCTGTTTGTTGATCAGAACTACAGAAGGAATTAGGGAGGATTATACAACTGTACATGATAATAATAAAACAAACATAATAATATACATGATATCAACAATATACATGATAAAAACACACATAATAATAATAATAATAATAGGTTCTATTAAAAACAATATAACAATATTATAATAATAATAATAATTTGTTATATTAATATATAAGCTATGACAATATAGATCAATACTATAACATAATAATAATAATACACATAATAATAATAATAATAATAATAATATGTTATATTAATATAACATAATACTGTAGCATAATAATAATAATAATATACATAACAATAAACAAACATAATAATAATAATAAGAAGAATTTGAATAATATGTTATTAATAAAAAAATAACAATACTATAACATAATATTAATATTATATAATAATAATAATAATGATAATGATATAATAATAATAATAATAGGTTATATTAATAATATAACAATTCTATAGCATATTAATAATAATAATAATAAGAAGAAGAACAAAAACACCAACAGGTTATATTAATAACAATAGATAACAATACTATAACATAATAATAATAATAATAATCATAGTAATAATAATAATAATAATAGTAATAATATTAATAGTAATAATAATACATTATAATAATAAAATAATATCAAACAACAGGCTATATCAATATAATAGGTTATAATAATGTTATTATATTACTTTATATTAATAATTAATAACAATAATAACAACAACAACAATAATAATAATATTAATAATAATCATAATAAACAAAAACAAAAAACTAAATAAAACAAATAGGTGAATTAATATAAATAAAATATCAGCATGTAATTTATCAGCAAATTCAATTAATTAGATTTTTTAAAGTGTTTTATTTATACATTTCAAATAAATAAAGTCACTAACCGTCCAGTGGAACTATCTCAGATTATTGTTGAAAAGGAAAGTAAACGAGAGGGGTGTTTGGGATTGTGTGTAAATTAAAATGGGAAAATATTTGCTTGTGAATTTGACCAGTAATGCTAGATAATGTGGAAGTAACGTTGAATTAACTGTCTGTCGAACACATGTCTTTGTTTTTAGCTACAATTTATATATTCACATTTTTTACAATTTGCACATTTCTTTTGGCTAAATAATTACAGATTTTAAAGGTATTCCAATAGTATTTTATATATTTTTACATATATTGCTTAAAATATGGACGCATCGTTCTTTTGGCTAAATAATTATACTAATAACTTCTGACTATAAAGCCCTGAAAAATATCATTGAATTCATCAACTCATCATTTATTATGAAATATTGCTGCATTTGTTGCTGCTTGTTCAAACCGCTGATTTAA
Organism: Danio albolineatus; assembly: GCA_903798035.1. Taxonomy (NCBI): domain Eukaryota; kingdom Metazoa; phylum Chordata; class Actinopteri; order Cypriniformes; family Danionidae; genus Danio; species Danio albolineatus. The sequence goes on from CAIGQQ010009414.1 coordinate 7,991, forward strand.
AATGAGCTGAATCAACTCAATTCTTCAGTTTTTCCGGGGGGACAGCGTAATTGAAGTTCAATCTACTTAAATATATAAAAACTATTATGTTTAGCTAATCGATTTGTTTGGGAACAGCATGGAGAGAGTGTGTGTGCATTCTTTACCAGTGTTTGGTGTTTTTGTGCATTCTTTACCAGTGTTTGGTGTTTTTGTGCATTCTTTACCAGTGTTTGTTAGGTGTTTTTGTGCATTCTTTACCAGTGTTTGGTGTTTTTGTGCATTCTTTACCAGTGTTTGGTGTTTTTGTGCATTCTTTACCAGTGTTTGGTGTTTTTGTGCATTCTTTACCAGTGTTTGGTGTTTTTGCTGGCTGAGTTGGTCTATATAGTCTTAATTTCATTCACTCACTGCAGGTAAATGCTAGTCCGTTCAGGTGAAACGCTTTCAGTTCTTGATAAAGTCAGTAATAAACTGTAAAGTAAAGATCCCTGATAAGGGTTTGCTGCATCAATCGCTCTGTAAGGTTTGTTTGACGGTCAAAACTTTGGATTTCTGAATGTGTAAAAATAAAGTGGTCTAGATACATTTTCCCTGAGAAGCGGCTTGTTAATTTCACACACAGTCTGCAAGTCTTGAATATATGTAAACTATACTGTTCATGGACAAATATACAGTCATAAAGTCTGTGTTTAATGTAAAAGGACAGGGTTTGTGGTGTTTGAACGTTCTAGAAGTGTAGAAATAGAAAAGCACACTAGAAATGATGTTCAGGGAAATTCTAGTAGGTTTCACACATAACCTGCTGGTAACTCGAAAGCAGATTTCAGAGTGCTCTAAAACTACAGTTTACAGCGTATTTACAGTTGTTACACTAAATAGATCATGTAAAAATATAAAGTCCTTGTTTTTGAGCAGTACGTGCTGAGCTGTTGTTTAATTGAATGTGCTGAAGGGTTGAAAATGGGTTTATTATGACAGTATCAAATGTTCTAATTGCTGAAGCTTTATCATGCTGTCATCACCATCTTAAAGCTGGAAAGAGGGTATTCTGACAGATTAAACAACAATAAAATACTTCAAGTATTGCTGTTTTACTGTGTGTGCATGCAGCCAAATTAAATCACAGAAGCTTCTAAAGTACAGCTGGTGACACGTTACTATATAGTGGCATTAGTACAAATCAGCAGTGAGGAACGAGCAGATTTATTACTCCTACCATGTTCATGTTGATTTTTATTATATATTATCTCCACTTAATATAATACGACTTGTAAACTTATTAGGCCTACGGTTAGTTAAAGCTTTAATAACTTTCATTGCGAGTTTAGTTAAATGCACTAATGTTTCTGACTATTGGAGCCTGATGTCACGATGTTAACATGCAATAATAGATATAGAGTCACAGAAGTTTCAAATATTTCAGCATGTCGTCGGCCAGATTAACGATAAAATGTTTCATTATTAAGCTAATTAACCAATCAGGTCTCAAAGTGTTTGTCGCTGTTATGAACATCTGCAAATACACGTTAAAAACTCCAAAAGCGTAAAGTTGGCGTGGAATCTAAATTTACCGTTTATTTAGCTCTCTGACGTTGTTCTTCTGTTGGTGAACAGTTCATCAGCGCAGGTTAATCCCTGAAAATAAATGTTTGTTTTGGTAATCTTCAATCACATTCTGATCGTTTGCTTCTGCGATTGCAGTTGTGCACCTTCTGTTGACATCAACCTGAGGGTTTCCATAGCAACTACATATGTATATCATTGCTTACCATTAGTTTGCTATAAGCGAATGATGCGCATAAGTAAGCCCCGCCCCTACTCAATATTCCATTTCAGTTGGAAGTACATTAACACACTGAAATAAGGCTCAGCAACTTCAGTTCATGCAGACTTAAAATAAGTTTGTTTTCACATTATTTTGAAGTGCTTACGGTATTAACATTGCGTATGTGCATTATCACGATGTATTGATTATCGTGATGTCTTTTTTGTCTCGTCTCAGACTTTCTAGATGCATAAAATGTAGGTTAATATTAGTGTAACTCAGACACAGCTCTTTCTCGCAAAAGTAAGGATATTTTGTGTATATTAATATTGTTTAAATATTCTGAATTGATTCTTTTGATAATCACTGAAAATAAATGTTTGTTTTGGTAATCTTCAATCAAAGTCTGGCTATTTGTATCCACGTTTGCGTTCAGTTTACAGCACATCAACATACTGAAAGTCTCAGCAACTTCAGTTCATGCAGATTTGAAATAATGAATATTCACATTATTTTAAAGTGCCTACTTTATCAATACTGAGCATGTTCATTACCACCACATATCAAACATCGGGATGTCTTGTTTTGTCTCGTCTCAGGCTTTCTAACTCTGTGTAACTCAGAACAGTACTATAAACACACACTTGATTACGTTTATTTTGTGTGTTTTTATTAATATCGTTTTAAATATTCTGAATTGGCTTTTGAATGCGTCTTTATGGACTTTGAGGATATTTTCAGTCACCCGTTGATTGGATGTAAGGAGTATTATGTGCTTGAAATTAAATAGTTCTGTTCCATTTCTGATGAGTTTAGTTAAGATAAGTTGAATTTAAAGGGTTTCCCAGGGATGGGTTGCAGCTGGAAAGGCATCTGCTACGTAAAACATATGCTGGATAAGTTGGCGGTTCATTCCGCTGTGGGGACCCCAGATTAATAAAGGGACTAAGCCGAAAAGAAAACGAATGAATGAATGAACGAATGAGGGTTTTTTGTTTGATAACATGTTTTATTGAAACCCTAACCTTTTAATGATTAGTTTTGTCTGCTTAAATATTAATGTTAAATAATACATTTATTGAAACCTTTTTTCCTCGTCTCTCACTATAAATGGCTTATATTCAATTACAATTGGATGATAAAATACTATTATTATTAAATGAAGTGTAGTTTCTACCCCTGGCGCCCGAACCCAGATTGATTAGCCAAACCCCGCTACAGTTTCATTATATTCGTGAAGTACAGCATGTGTGTATGTAGGTGTCATTGGATTGTGTAGTTAGCTGTGTGTTTTAATGAAGCCAAATGTATTCATCTGCGGTTTATTTTTACACACATGAACTCCACACGCTCCACATCCCAAACCCAAAGCTTTGGCTCTTTCCAGGCTCGTTCCTGGTGGATTTGTCACCACACATTTGGTGTCATGCACGAGAGCGTCGCAAATTCAAACAAAACTGAAGGTCAAAGCTGCTTGCTGTGAGAACCATTACCATCAGGAAAAATGTCACTTTTTATTTTTATCTCTAGTCATCATCAGCCTCCCCCTCTCTCTCTTCCCTCCGCATCCGCTTTCCCTCTCTCTTCATCAAAGATCAGCAATAATCTTATGGCCAATTACAGTTCCTCCAACACCTCGCTCATATTTTAAGGCTATTTCGGGGAATCGCTTGACATTTCAGTCGCGTTTTCATCAATCGGGTGATTTTGGTTGGGTTGCCAGATTGTTTGCATTACATTAAACGTCTTCCCCGAAGCGATTTGGGTGGATTGAGACTTGTTTTAGGCGCATATCGAGAGCAACTTTACCTTGATTCTTAGCTTGACCGTAAAACGTTTCCAGCAAGCTCTTGAACATCCACCCCCAAGTGAAGAGGTTGTTAAAGAAGCGTCTGGAGCGATTTGACGACAGTTTCCAGCTGATTTAATTGGTATGTAGGCTGCAAGAAGGTGCATTGATTCCAGTTGCATTCTTTTTGACCACTGCTGAAAAAACCAACAGCATTTGAAATTGAAAAGGGAAAAAATTGTCATCTGAATAATGTATGGATCTTTTTCTCGGCGGAGATGTGGAGAAGCTGCGGGTGTTTGTTGAGCAGGGCGAAGGCGTAGGATATATTTTATTAAATTAGTTGATAGTTAAATAACGCTGTTGCATTTATGCACAATGAATCCTTGGTTACTGTAATGTCTTATGCAGAATACTGAAGCGTGTGCTGTTACACATGAGTTATGGAAGACACCCGCTAAAATTCAGCCATTCAGTTGTTCTACTCAGAATTGTCAAGCTTATTTACAACCAGAATCACTTGATAACATGTATAGAGGCACTGTTTCAGGATCACAGCCCCTAAAATACTCATTAATTGTCATTTTAAATATCTTTCTTTAGTCACTTTCCCTCCAATCTCAAGGTTTTACATGTTTTTAATCAGTCCACATGTGTTATACTGCAGGGCTGTGGAATGCTAATCTAAGGTGTGCCGTTACTTACAGATAAACACACAGATAAAGTAGTTCCGGCAGGTTTTGAGCTCATTATGGTTCCATATCACTACGCGGAATGATTTCAGGCTCTGTCAGAAATCACATTAATCACAGAAGGCTTTGATGGGATGTAAGAAACTAGGGCTACACACAGGAGCAGTTTGAGGACAGATCCTAACAAATGTCTCAAAAATAACAATTCAGCAGTGGATGTAGGTGTGGGAACTAGGCACGGGCTGGTATCTAATTCTGACGGTATGATAACCGTAGGTAAAAATATCACGGTTCAACAAATCACGGTATAGTAATTACTGCTCTAAAATATCTTCTTTTTAAACGTCTGGGTAAAACCCTTTCCCCACTGAACATGGTATATGTTTTTTAACCTTAAAATGTTTAGAAGCACTAAATGTCAGGCTGAAATATTGACATAAATCATGACCTTCTGCTGCCTTCATTAGTTCCAAAAACACAGATTTGTTTTTAACTTGAAAAGGCATCTTTGGATATCTTTCTTTGTTTGGATATAAAGTAAGTCGCTGCGCTGATCAGCTCTACAGCTCACTGGTTCATTAGAGGTTTGGATGTGGATGGTCCTTTCTACTGTTGCCCTAAAAAACTCAATGTAATAGTAAACAAATCCCATAAAATAAACATACAGATACCTTAGAAACAGTATAACAGAAAATAATGCATAGCAGAGGTTTATAATAATTCAATCTAATAATCTAATAAGGTCTAATAATTCAATGGCCCGTCATCAATTGACTCTTGTTTATTGAATTATTTGAAAATGTAATTATTTTCTAATTATTACATAAACCATAGTGAGCTCAATTATTCTTTCATATATTTCAGGCTTCTGCCATTATTGAATTTGCTTGTTGTGATTAATAGCTGAATCTTTGGTCATGATATATGGTATTACTATATATGTAAGTTGCCAAAAAGGTTAGGTTTTGCGCGCATACTGTAAAAAAATCATTAAAAAAATAATAAATCGGAGCCAGGTGATGCACACATTAGTAAAACAATCAAGTTTTAATACTTTCGTAACGACATTTGTGTTTTACTGTCATGCTTTAAAAACAAATAGCTAAAATAAAAACTGCTAAATTTGGCTATCTATAATCCATAATAATAACTCCTGTACAGCAGTCCCACAACACCCCTTCACATCTGACACTCTATGACTCTCCAATACCCTGTCAGAGAAGTGCACAGTACAGTTAGGATCTTATGGCCACATTATATCGTTATGATAACATGACGACCAAATAATTATTCGTGGTATTTTGTAATGCGTATATTCATTATTAACAGTGATAATAGTTACAATATTATTAAATACCACAATTATAACAATATGAACAGCAACACTCATGCACAATACGCAGCTGATTGAGTCGTTGCCTAGTGGTGAACAAAAAAGGCAGTGTGGTGTGAATCGCGCTTTTGGAACGGATAAGCGTGTTCGGTGTAGTAGGATATCAATGAAAATAAATAGCCTAAACGTTATGTTGAAGCGTTTGATGCTGTGCTGAACAACAAATGACGACCAAATAATTATTCATGATATTCTGTAATGCGTATATTCAATATCAACAATGCGTATGTTCGTTATCACAATATATTTAATGATGTAGCGATATATCACACCGAATGCACTTTGCAGTAAGTCGTGTCTTTTAATTGCTTTACTTATGGATATGAGCGTTTTGTGCACTGGTTATGCGCGCCTAACATTTTAACCACCTGCTGCACCTCACTTTTTTGCCTTTGCTAGTTACGTCCGCTTGTAACTTTGCTTGTCACGTCAGTTGCGTTACGTCAGTTGCGTTACGTCAGTTACGTTACGTCAGTTGCGTTATGTCAGTTGCGTTATGTCAGTTGCGTTATGTCAGTTACATTACGTCAGTTGCGACTTTTTGTATTCTCCAATCAAATGAAAGCAGAGGCGGGGTTTCCGTTGAGGTGACAGCAGTGTTTGTGTTGTCAAGACGACTACCTTTTAAAGATGGAGGAAAGACTAGTGGTCACTGTTTCAAGTTATCCAGAGCTGTATGACTTCTTAAATATTATCAAATAATAATAATAATAATCATGTTTTTGGAACGTAACAGCGAGTTCGGTGTGATCGCCCCCTAAGTATGTGTTGAACAGATGTATCTGTGACCCTGAACGATGGAGGAACGTTATATCACTTCCGTTTTGACTTTTTTTTCCTTTTAAATGTTATCTAAAACATTAAAGCCAGACACTTAGCTTGCATTATGCAGATCAGTTCACTTTTATGAATCTGCCGCTCACCAAAAAGAGCCGTCTCGTTGTATTTGACCCTTTATATATATCTGGAAGCTCTGAAGCTGTCAGGATTCGCTAAACCATGTAAACGCCTTTAAGAGGAGCAGCACTCTACTCCCACAGAGATAATACTTTTGGTTTTTGCACTGGATTTTTCTCTCTCTCAACAGTTGTGATCTTAAATATGTCAGGC
>CAIGQQ010009418.1:3909-17366 GCA_903798035.1 Danio albolineatus
ATTATTATTATTATTATTATTATTATTATTATTATTATTATACACATCAGAGTGAAAGTTTTTACAGAGGAGATTTAAAAGGGAATCTCTTTTTATCATTTATAATTTATAAAATGAAAGCTGAATTTTTGGAGAAAATAAGTTACATATAATCAGGAATGTTGAACATCCTGAGTAAAAACCTTCAGAATATCCCGTTAATAAGAACAAAAATGTAGGAAAAGGCATTTAAAATATGTAATGCAAACACAAACTGATAAAGTCAGAAAAAAAAGCACTAAAAAGTACATTTTAGATGCTTTATTTCTATTAGACTGAAGAAAAATAAAAAACAAGATCTCGAAATTAACATCCTTTTAAAAAAAACCTTTATTGTCTGGAGTGTTTTGTCTAAAGTCTTGTCTGAGGTGTAAAAATCCATCTTTTTACTTTGCACTTAAAACATAAAGACAGAATCTTCAGTCTTGTAAATTCTGTCATGTGTACAGGGCCTCTTTAAACACTATTTAGCGTGACTCTCAGACTTTTTACGATCAATTTGTGATAATGGGTGCCAATTTTGTGTGTTTCGGCAGTACATTAGGGTAGTAAAAGTAATTTTCAGTGATTACTCTGAGAAAACAAGCAGGACTAATCCAAACTCTTCTGTGGGGGTTGAGATTCTGACATGGGGGTGAAGTTTAGTTTGGAAAGAGTGAGTTTGAGCCCCCCCTGTGCTCTTCTGGAAACAAGGATTCAAGCATTTTGAGGCCTCAAAGGGTCTACAGAAGACCACATGAGAGCCGAGCTAAACACAAGTGATTCAAAGCCACGTCAATGACCTTACTAAAGGTAACAGGAGACTGAACAATGCTGAAAGAGCACAGAAGCAATAGTATGGCTGCTCTGAACAAGACCTGCAGAGGTGTTAAAGGAGACCTGAGATTGACCTTCAGTGTTTTGAGAGAAACTCCCCCAAAGCAAACACACAAGTCAAACACTACCATTGTTTACTGTAACCTACTGTGAAAAACTCTCTAATAAGCAAAATACAAGTGAAAGATGATGAGTTAAAGGCAAATCTGGGGAAAATAGTCAAAGCATCTATTAAAAGATTCCTAATCGTGAAGTTGAATTTGTCTTATGTCTGTTGATTCAGCAATTTTCAACTAAATGCAGCTGTGGATTTTTTGTGGGTCTTCGAGAGGTACTTTGGGAAGATTTGAATTTTTGCTTTGTGTAAACAGGCACTTTCAAAGTAAGAAAATCAAATAATGTGAGCAACGTGTTATAAATGTTTGTGGAATGTTGGTTCCTTAAGAGCTGCATTAGGCCTACTCAAATAGCATGCTAATTTTTTTTACAGTGATGCTAACCAGTAGCATGTCAACCCCCCGACCCACCCGTATCAAGATAGCCCTCTTTAACATGCTAGCAATAAGTTAAATGTATATTACACATGTTAACATAATAAAAACAACCAAATTAAGCGATAGATGAGGTTGTAACTTTGTAACAAAAGCGCCACCTGCCGGTCTGTTTACAAACTGTTCCAAATCAACCATTGGATGAGTGTGGTGACATTATTTGTATTGGTTATACTTAGCAGACATTAATATTTTACAATAATAATTAAAACATATGTTTTTTAATTTTTACATTTTCTATTAAACATTATACAAACTAATATTATAATGTAACTCTATACTTAGTAATTTTAGTAGTAGGCTAATAAAATTATTTGCCATTTTAATGAAGTAAAACAACATAAACAAGATATATAAAGAGATATATTAATATAATTATAAAAGTATATTTTTAAATTCTTATTGTTGTTAGTGTATATAATAATATAAACTATGCTTACAGAAATTAGTATGACCACAAAGTATAGTTATTATTATTTATTTATTTATTTTTTATTTTTTATTTTTTATGTTTTATTTTTTATTTTTTATTTAATTTTATTTGCTAGCAGTGGTGTGACCACAATGTAATTGCAGTAATTTACAATGTAATATTAAAATATTGTAATAGTATTAATTTCAAAAACACTGTGAGTTTTGTTCTAAAATACAAAACTAAAATACAAAGCAAAAAAATAAATTAACAATAACAGTGATGATTATGAAGTTTGATCATTTCAAACTATAATCAAATTAACTGAAAAAAAACTCTTAAGACTTACTTTTAAAAAAATCTAGAAAATTTTACTATCCTATATCAGTTACAATTATCTTTTTCATGTAAAATTTACTTAATGTTTAACTTAACGCTCCTAAATTCATGAAGTAAAAATTAATTGATTCACTTTAATTTTGAGTCTATATTTATTTTAATTAATCAAGCAATTAGTTAAAGATTAGTGCATTTAGTGTAACTTAGTTAAAAGACACATTTCCTCTGAATTAGAATGTATTATTTTACTAAATTTTAAGCAAATTGAACCCAAGAGCAAATTGACTTTATAGATGCGTACTGATCTCAGAGGGAGCGTTAGCACATCTGTGGCTCTCTGAGTGAAGTGTCAAACATCTATGTAAACAGACCCAAAGCAAGAGTGCTACTCATCTGTAAGGTGGTACTCTTCTTAATCTTTAAACGAATGAAAATTTAACTCTAACAGCCCTTTCTCTCAAATTTAAGATTGGTTTTATTTTCAAATATCCACCTCTTAATTCAATCCCATGCAAAGCTTGCTGGGAACTACACATCCCTTATGACATTTATCCAATATTAAAATGTACTTAATTTTACTGGGTTTGCAACGATTAGAAATATTTAAATATTACAATTAAGTTAATATTTAACTCTTTCTGCTCATTTAGTTTATTAAATTAAATTAAATGTGCAAATATTAAATATTTACTCAAAACTTTTCTAGTTATATTTGATAATTATATTACAATTTAAAAATTACTGTCAGGTTCTGTCTTCCATGTGTGTTTGTTTTCATCATGTGACCTTCCCCATGTGCTCCTTTGTTCTGTTTTCCCGCCGTTTCATTATGTTCATCCCTGTCACCTTTGTTCATCCCCTGTGTGTCATTTTAGTCATCATGTCCCTGTGTATTTATAGCCCTTAGTTTCATTCAGTCTTCGTCCGGTATTCTCAGTTGATGCTTGTTTTCACACCATGCCATTCATGCGGTTTTCCATGTAAGTGTTTGTTAATAAAGCAACGTATTTGATAATCCTGCTATCCTGTGCCTTCCTGACGTGAATCAAGGCGTTACACTTACTTGCTTTCAGGGCCGTTTATATTTAAGTTGATATTTAGCCGTGCAATATTGGACCTGGAGGACGAACACACACCACAGACAGTTTAGCTTGCCCAATTCACCTGTAGTGCGTGGCTTTGGATGAGGAGAAAATGCAAGCTCACACAGAAATGCCAACTGGCCCAGTTGGGACTTGAACCAATGACCTTCTTGCTGTGAGGTGAAAGTGCTACCCACAATGCCACTGTGTTGCCAATTTAAAAGTTAAGTTTATTAATTTTTACACCAAAAAGTCAGAGTATAATTAATATCAAATAACTGATTTAAGATTACCTGAAAAAATGGGTTGTTTTAACCCAAATTTGCACACGTGACACTGTTTCAACAACGCAGTCATTGGATTAAACCCACTGTCACAAATGTCTCTCACTCGTTGGCATCCACTGGTAAAAGAAGAGTTGGATGGGTTCATCTGCTTCAAAATAGCCAGAGTGGAGCATTTGTATCCAGGAATGGATTCTCTAAGTGTAACACGGGCCGCTCAGATTAAATGGATCTCCTCCAGAGGCAGGAGGGAGGGTGTAAACATATTTATCCTCCAATAGAGGCCCGGGCCACGAGTGCTCGATATGCATTCTTTGCATCCCATGGTTCTCAGCAGGACAGAAGCCGAGAGGAGTCTGATGGTGTCCGCAATCTCAAAGAGCTGCTTGTTTCATCCACACAGATTTCTGTCGGACCCAAAGAGAGCTTTCCCACAATGTCAGACTGCGAGGGGCTTCCGATGGGTGAGTATCCAGTGTCAGGGAAATTGGGGTTTATCCTGCTTTTGGCCTGGCTCCACGCGGACAGCTCATCCTGCAAATATGTTCTGATATTCTGCTTGATGAGAGTGTAAAGGTTTTGGCCATATAAGGCTGCTCTCAGACTGACCAGAGACTGTCATTTTACTCATGTGCTTCAGCTCTGTTGGGAAGTGTTTTATAGCAGATGATTTATCTGGATCATGCATCACAGCACAACACGGTTATTTATAACAGTTCTGTGCTGTCATTCATGGCAGTTCATTTATAACATGCAAACATGAGAAGGGATCGTTTCCTTCACATAGAGAGTCGAGGAAAGTCTGATCACTGGCTTGCTGTCTGTACACTGAAAACAATCAGATATAAATAGATTTCTCCCTCCTGGTGCGAGGAACAGTATTGTTTGTCAGGTGTTTCTACTGCTCAGTTCTCAAATCTATAGACAAATAGTCGTTTTAAAGTTTGATTTCACAATAGCAAATGTGTTTTTTAAAACAATATTAATAACCAATTCCTGAAAGGTTCTTTGAGGATCCTGGAATGGTTCTATAGGCATTGCTGCAAAAACACTGTTTTGGAATATTAACTTTTCATATATGTTGTTTAAAACCAAGTAATAATTATTAAAATCACTAGTAGATCATAATTTTATATCTCTATTATGTATTTAGATAAGAGATATCCTCAACTGTAATCTTTATGTTCTGTACACTTCATGATTGGTGGGAAGCTAGTTATGTTTTAAGAAAAAGTCATTGACCTGTTAAGTGTTGGAAGTCTGTGTATTTGATGCTTGAGCTCCAGAAAATCAGTAATGAGGCGGCGTTAACGGTTATAGATTTGAAGAAATAAAAAAAATAACAATAATCCAAAAAAAAAAGAACCATTTCAATGTAAAATGCTTCTAGACGATATGGGTCTAAATCTAACAGTATCTTTTTCATTGCACAAAATGTTCTTTTTTTAATGTTCTTTTCTAAAACAAACAAAAATGTTCCTTTAAGGACTAGAAATAAAAGTTTTTTTTGTTTGTTAGTTTTTTTTTTGTCTAAGATGTTCCAGGCATCACTGCGAAAAACTGTATTCTGGAGTATTGCACTAGCTAATATAACACTGCAGTCTGTAGTAAACGCATGTATTTTCTAATTTTTATATTCAAACTCGTATTTAAAAAGCACATTGGTGCTAAAGGGCAAATTTGTGTGCTTCTGTTTTGCCTCCAGGTATGAGTATGCTGAATATTTAATCTTTGAAGGTTTATTATTGGAATGAAATCAGCTCATTCTCTTCCAAATCTCTGTGGGTGTTATCAGCAGTCACATGCAATAAGTCATTGCTGTGTTGTGTTTGCCAATGCACTGTTCTGGCACATGGTGCTGTTCGTAAAACATAGGTTTAGAGAAGTTTAAGTGTCTAGACAACATCAAATTGTTCGGCTGTATTACTGTTAGAACGGATTAATCAGTGATTGTTAGTCTTATTTTGTGCAGCCCACATTAGTGTTTTCCCATTTATGTCATATTGTGTAAATTGGTTACTATATCTTCAATTTAAAGTAGCCTGTGCCTAAAGTCTTGTTATTGAATCTCCAGAAAGAAGTTGTGCAGTGATTCCCAGTCATGAGACACATAAACAGATAACCATGAGCTGTTTACAGAACTAATTAATTGGGATGCACTTTGGAATCCCTTTCATAATTGTGAGGAACTTCTTTGTTTAATGAAGCTCAGAGTTTAATGAATCCATTTTGTGTAATTATTGGGCCTCTGTGCAGGAGGCTTTTTGTTTTCTATTGACTAAATCTAAAAGTGCTGCAAATGTACCGTGAAGGGCACACTGAAAGAAAAAGATTTCTGCAAAATTATTGCAAAACATGATATGGGCTGATTTTAAACAAACAAATTAAATTTAGTAATGTTCAACTTAAATTGTTTGTTTAAATTCCATACTGTGTGTGTAATTACAAAATTAAAAGCAATGCAGGGATTGCAGTCAACTATATGTAGATGTTGGGATAAAACTAAATGAAAACATTTGGTTGCAAACTACTTTATAGTTATTTTCTATTACTGCTGAATTTTGCAAATCTTCATTACTTATTTTGTTTTGTCGATTAAATGTTGTTAAAATAGCCTCTTTTTTAATTTTACACGTGTGCACAAGTTTCATTGTGCAAAATAAAACATGTATTATAATTACATCAAAACAAGGAAAGTATAAAATATGTATGTGAGACAAATATTGATTTATATAAATTTATATAAAATGTATTTAAAAAACTTCTGTCCCATAGTTTTGGCGCCATTTCCACCACAAACGTAATGTTGCCCACTAAAGGTAGGCTATGTTTAGTTTACTGAAGAGTTTACTGACAAGATTATGTAGAAAACAGGTGAAATCATGGTAAGCGGCATACTTCCTGCGGTTGTCTAATAGACGAACAATTTTGTTGTGTGTCAATGCTGTTTTTTGTTGTTGTTGTTGTTGTTGTTGTTGTTGTTTGGGAGAATTGCCAGTTTTAGCCTTAGCATACGGAGTCCTTCATTTGTTTCAAACATTTTGAATGTCGTTTGAATGTCGAGAAAACCATCAAAACAACAATGAAGTGAAAGTATTATTGTTGTTTCGAAAATTACTGAATTATCTACGGCACTGATGGTGTTTGTTAGTAGACATACAAGCTAGCGGCAGCCTGTTGCATAATTTTTTTGTTCGTTTATTTGAAGTCTATAGAGATAAAAGTGGTAGATAAAAGACAACATTGACTATTTGTTAACTAACAGCAATATGCTCGCACTTTTTTTTTCTAATAATGGGCTATAAAAAAGGAGAATGCGCTTGCATGTACCTGCTATAACTAAACCACTAGATGTCGCCAGAACCATTCAAAACAGCTATAATTTATACGCCCATCTGCAAAAAGATCAGATAATTAACAACAAGGGAGAATTATGTTGAATAATAACAATGGCATTTAGGTTGGGTCTAGTTTAACAGCATGGCATGCTAATACATGACATGGTTATAGATTATTCTTCTGTGTATCATTGTACGATATATGTATTATTTTAGTCTTGAATGGCATGACTGGCCTTGAATAGGACACAATGTCATTTTTTATGTTCCTTTTTAGTATCTGACAAAAGGATTATTAAACATCCAGAAACATTATTTTTTGTATATTTAGGTAGGCTTAAGGGCAAAAAAAAAATCTCATTGTTGTACGGTCTCACTCCTCATTCAAAAATATCAAAAGTGATATTAAAAATCTGATGTGAAAACACATCAGAATCCATTTAATTTTGTCATATGGCATACGTCTGATGCATTGGAGTGGAATTGCAGGATGTTTTTTATATTGCATATGTGTATTTTTTTTTGGTATAATGTACTGTTGCTTTGATGCATTAGATTGAAATTGCAGAATGTTTTTTTATATTGCATGTGTGTATTTTTATAAAATGACTGACTTCACTTATGTGGTGTGAGGAGGAGCATCTACATCCGGAATGCAATTTCAGTCTCTTAGTGTTGGTGGACACTAAGAGAGTTATTCAAGATAGTATATTGATCGGCCAGAGTAATCCTGGCTATCTGAGACTGGTAATGTAATGTTCGAGTAAAAGCAAGCTTTATGATCCCACTGTGGCGGAAAAACACTCAGGCTTTTGTAATATCTAATTAGGATCCTTTTAAAGAAATGTGATTTATGAACCCTTTGTTTTACGCTGGCCTGTAATTGGTTTGATCATTAATGATATCATATTATAGCATGTTCTAGATATTCTGTAACAATTAAGAAGTGTAGATACACCAATTAATACGTTGCCTCTTTCAAAAATAACTAGGAATGTCTGATAAATTGGTATTAAATGTAACAGTTTTCATTTATCGAATTGCTTTTTAGAAATTCATTTGTATTCTTATTGTACACTCACTAAATTTAATCTATAAAAAACTTATTTTAACATCATACTAAGTTTAAACGTAATGTTCAGCAAGTATGATTAATCTGAATGTGCTTTTAAAAAGAATTTATGTCATGATAATGCCTAAAATAAATGTATTTAATCTTTTTTTTATTTACTTAATTATTAAATAAATTTAAAATTATTATTATTATTGTATTTTGTTAATTGAAATAAAATAATAAAATGAAACATTGTGCTATTTTGCGGGTGTTTACAGTGCTTGCTCTGATCAAAATAACCTACTCAAAGATATTAATTATTATGACATGCTTAACTTCACCATATTGGCTTACAACTGACGAAGGTCATTTTTAATGACCAAAGCAGGTAGAAATACATCCTGAAGGCAAAACTGCACAGGTTTTACTTTTAACATGCAGCAGTTAATAATGAGCTTGAAACTAACCATATACTATAATTAAAAGTTTATATTGAAGCAATATCATAAATAATGTGATCTGCAAGAATGTATACCGGTGTTCAGAAAGAGGTCTGCATTGTTGTTATATAGGTCTTTAAAGAGCATCTTGTATGTTCTTCCTAATATAGTAACGGGGGGAGGGGATGGAAGGGGGCTCCGTGTGTTCAGCAGCCACGTCAGATATGATTAATGTTTTCCCTGCTTCACAAGATATGGAGCAGTGCAAGCAGGAGAACATACTCTTATATAATCATAACAGACGAATGAACAGTTGAATCACACGTGTCATACAACTGACATATATTGACTTTTAACAGAGACACTTTTTTTTGTAGAAAGCAGTTATGCCAAATTTAAAGTCTGTTTTCTCAAAATGAGTTTTTTTTTACATAATTATTTTTTCGGGGTTTTCACCTTTATTAGATAGGACAGTAGAGAGAATTGACAGGAAAGCATTGGGAGCAGAGAGAGGGGATCGGCATAGGACCGCGAGGCAGAATCGAACTCGAGTCGCCACGAGCACCAGAGTGCATGTGTTGACGCACTAACAACTACACCACTGGCGCCAACTCAAAATGAGTTTTTGGCCAAATCTCCAGTCTCCACATAAAGAAAAGCACTATATACACTTTGTATACACATACAGTTGTAGTCGAATCTTTGTTTTGAAGGTTTTTACTAAGTAATTTTGTTCATTAATCATTTGTTTGATTATAGCATTTTATTAATTTATTTTGTTATTTTTGTTTTAAAATTGTTAAAACCATTTTTATTTTTTGTTTTATGTGGCTTAACGGTTAGCGAGTTGGACCTGTATCTAATGGCCCGTTTCCACTAAGTGGTACGGTACGGTACGCTTTTAAGGCCGTTTCCACTGTCTAAAAGCGTACCGAACCGAACAGTACAGTACCATTTTTTAGTCACCCTTTGCAAAGGGTCCCAAGCGTACCAAAGCGAGCCGTAAGGCGGAGCTAGACGCGCAGCTGAACGGCATTGGCTTACAGAGATACGTCATTTGCTCACGCAACAAGCAGAATGAAAACAAAGGACCCACCATGTTTAATACACAGCCGAGAGACAATGCTCCGAAATAATATCAGCATATAATAACGAGCCATGGTTGACCTGAGCTTAAACAAACCTTGTCGTCGTCTTGAACGGCCACAAAGCCAAGAGAAAAGCAGATTCTTATGGGTTACGAGCCCATAAGCGCGAGCGCGTGAGGTTTTGCTTGTCTCTTGTGCTCTCGTGCGCGTCAATGTTTGAAATAACAAACTTCTTAACCTGGACTATTTTAAACTGGGAATGACGGAGTTACTCTCTAACGAGAGAACAATGACGAAGAGGCTACATGCACTGGTGAAGATTAAAGATACAGATAAGAGGTTTGCACAGACGGGGCTCTATTTCGTATTGTTTTTGAACCTAAATAAGGCATACATGTCTGCTGTGTGTAGTTTTTCTGTAATTTGGTAACATCGGAGACTGTGTGGGGCTGTATGTGTTCATATATGCTGCATTTATTAATTTATTATATAATCGCGGACCGAAGGCTATTTCGCATCATTGATCTGCAGTTATAATCAGATCATGTTCAGTCAGTAATGACATTTTCACACCAGTGTTTATGTGCATAATAAAGAATCTGTTTTGTGAAAAGTGCTTCTCGTATGATTTGTGAACGACCTATAAAGCTTTACTGCGAAAATGACGTCGACAAACTTTCTGTCGTACACCACGCCCACCAAAAGAGTACCGTTTTGCAGTGGAAACGCAAGCCTGATAAAAGTGACCCGTACCGACCCGTACCGTACTGTACTGTACCACTCAGTGGAAACAGGCCATAAAGGTGCAGTTTAGAATTGTATTGTCAGCGATTGTATGTGGCAGTAGTGAATAACCAGTGCTCCCACCACCATTATTACCATGATTGAGGTGAGAGATCCTGCTCTGGGTGTGTGTGAACAGAGTGCGTTCACTGGTGTGTGTGTGTGTGCGCGCACTTAGATGGGTTACATGCAGAGTACAAATTCACAGTGTGGATCATTACTGTACTCGTGCAGGCCAAACGTCACTTCATTCATTTTTTTTTCGGCTTAGTCGCTTTAATTATTAGGGGTTGCCACAGTGGAATGAACTGCCAACTTATATGCAGCATATGTTTAATGTGGCAGATGCGCTTCCAGCCACAACCCAACACTGGGAAACTTACAGTACATACTCTCATTCACACACATACAATACGGCTTATTTAGCTTATTCAATTCACCTATAACACGTCTTTGAGATGAAACCAGAGCACCCGGAGGAAACCTACGGAAGAACATGCAAACTCCACATAGAAATGCCAACTGACCCAGCCGGGGGCTCAAACCAGTGACTTTCTTGAAGTGATCACGCTACCCACTGCGCCACTGTGACACCACTTCAATTTCTTTTTACTTTTTTCACTTCTGAATTGTGGAGTGATATAAACTAAATTCCAGAAATAACCTCTGTAAAAATGTTAAGATAATGAAAGAAATATGTGACCCTAGACTACAAAACCAGTCTGGTTGGTAAAATAGGAATTCTACTGATGCATACTTTCTTAGGATAGGACAAAATTTGGCCAAGATACAACTATATGAACATTTGTAATCTAAGGGTTTAAAAAAAATCATAATACTGACAAATACGCATTTAAATTTGTTCAAATTAACCTTTTATCAATGCAAATTAGTCATCAGAAATTGAGCTTTGATATATACAAGTCAAGTTGAGCTTTAGTGTCATTCCACTACATGTGTGCATATACAGTGAAAGGAAGAGTCCTGTCTTGCATTACCACAGTGCTACATAAACAAAATCATAAACATGAACACAACACTGGACAAAAAAGCTACTTTAAATCTATACATGACTAACATCCCAGTGTGGTAATCTTACTATACTTACTACTACTAACCATCCATATACCACACATAATTAAACTATACACACAATCTAAGACAGACTACTTAGACATAATGGTAGGAAGCAATATAAACGGTAGGAAATAAAACTAAATATCTTAATGGAACATAATTTTTACCTAGAATCCTAATGATATTTGGCATAAAAGAATAAGAATAATAATTTTAAGTAATTAAAGTAACCTGTTAACTTTTTTCCTCCTATTATTACTTTTATCAGCAGACATATTGTTCATATTTGGTATATTTAACTGTGGAATATTTGATTCTGTTTGGCCTCCGTGATTCATCTAGAAGGCTCATATTTGTAGATTGCAGTTTGTGTGCATTATAGCCATGCCAATGGGATGTTAGAGTGAATTTATGAGTGCTGATGTAAGCTTTTATGACATCATCATCATCATGTGAATGGGAGCAGTAGGGGGTGCTCAGTCAAGCTCTTCTGTCTCGCTCCCTGCTGCCTCTCTCCATTGGCCTGCCTGTTGGTCCCTCATCCAGAAAACAGGGGCTGTGGAGGCAGGGTCTGGAGCAGGTGGTGGTCCGGGGTTTGAGGAGAATAACGCCTCAGGGGAGTCTGCATGGCTGGATGCCCTGTCCACACCCTCACCAGCTGTGGAACGAGTCCAGAACAGCCAGAAGTGGATGGAAAAATTTGGGAAATGCTGAGTGTAGGGTTGAATCTGGGATAACTGGCCTTGTGTTTGTTTGTTGTGATAATTAATGGTCTTGTATGTAGAATTGATTTGATGAAGATGTGGGTGAAATTAATATTAATATTTTTTTGGAATGGTGATGATCAGGGGCATAGCAAGATAGCACATTTAGAGACAGACCATTTACAAACAGGTGATTAATAATTATATGTGCGCAAACTTTTGGATCTCATACAGCTGTCCCCCCACTTTTGAAATGTCCGCTATGCCTCTGATGATGATAATTGGTGGTAGTTTGCTTAGTGTGTTTTTGTGCTGGTACTTTGGCTGTTAAGGGCTGTTATAGATAAATAAATATGATGCTAAAACCGCCTGTAGGTGGCAACAGGTTCTGTCTTAATATGCAAGGTTTTTAAATTATTCGTTTAAAATGGCTGATTCGTTTAGAAACAAAGTATGTATGGATCATTAAATCATAGAATTAGACGATTTACTCAAAAACAGATTCATTTTGTTAGTTTGAAACGTTTTTCGTTGGCGAAACTGAAAAAAAAAATTGTAACTTCATATTCCTCGAATTTGTAAAATGACATTTGTTATGTTGCTAATATTAGACCAAAAGTTTTATATTTGATGTGGATTTATGAGAGAATAGCCAAAAATACATCATTTGAGTCAAAATTCATCATTATATTAGAATATCAAGTAAAGAACATGTTCCACTCATCATGCCTCAGTCACACCCGGTTTCAGGTCACCTCTTAATTACACACACATACACAACTGACGCTGTTTAGGACTGATTACTTGGACTATATACACTCCACACACACACATCATGCTGAGTCTTGTTACTGTAGTGTAAGTTTTGTCCTTGCCTTGTTGTGTTTTCACCCTTGTTTGTTTATTTTGTTGTTTATGTTTGTTTTGCTACTGCCTTGACCTATTTGCCTGTTACACTGACTACTCTTTGGATCATCTGTATGCTACATCTGAACCTGTATTGAACTGTGCCTGCCTGACGACACTATTACATTGCCTTTAGATCCTACCCCTGTTGTTACATCCATTACAGAAACAATAGCAATTTCAAACGGTATACTGCAGTTTTAAGGAGAAAGTCGAGCAGTGTTGACTGATGAAAACTGCATTATAATGTTTCACCACAGGAAGGCTTTAATGTATTTCAGTTTTTTATTTAATCCAAACATAGAATGAAAGCATCTATCACTCGTTGTATTGATCAGACTTTCTCAGCTATTTGTTAATAGTAATGTGTCCAGTATTCATTACTTTAAAAAGATGCAACCATTAAGCTCTTTTTGTAATGGCGCCTGGAAGCTGATTTCATTTGGCCCAAAACGTTCCTTTTTGCTAATTTTGCTGACCTTTTTCTTTCCACTCATTGTTACGGATTGGTCAGGCTCTCACGTCCCGCAATCACGAAGATCAC
>CAIGQQ010009419.1:0-11294 GCA_903798035.1 Danio albolineatus
TTCAGTGGAACAATGAGTCATTATATTGTATATATATATTGAATATGGCCACTTATGTTTGTCTTTTGACTTGCTGAGAACCTTATAATATAGGAAAACATATAACAGGAATAGGTTAAGAAATACTAGGTTTGCATTCCCTGCTTAATCACCCAAGCCTCCACACACTGGCTTAAATGAAATCTGGCCACGTGTTGTTTCTTCACCTGCTTCTGCACAGGTGCAGAATTTATTGCAGACTTCACAGCATATTTTTCTTTGCAAGCACCTTCAGCCTTCAAAAGCGCTAAACTGTCTGAAAAAAAGAGAAGATAAAAAAAGAAAAGAAAATCACAGTGGGCAAAGCTTGTACTTTGTGGTCAGTTAGAGCAACAATCCAGCATGTAAAATGAACATGAACTATGTCATTTGCCAATATACCTTGTAGCTCGACAGGCAAATATCAAGGACAATATTACGTGACTTAAAAAGGAGTGCCTGGAAATACAAATAGATGGCGGTGAAAACTCTGAATGCCATTTTTTGCTGCCCTGAAAATGTGGAAGAAATGTGATGAGCAGAGCATATTTGAACGTCTTTTTTCTTCTTTGGTCTTTTTCCTTTCTCTCTCTCTCTCCCCCACCTGCTTGCCTTTATTTCATTTTTAGATTTCTTCATTTATTTGTTCTTTTCATACCTGACTCTTTACTAAACTCTGCCCCTAAATTACTGTTGCTGCTGTAGACAGGCTTTACAGAATATCTGAACTGAAAATCAGCACTGTAAAATTAGGACATGAAGTGATACGTTTTTTATTTATTTTTTAAACTACACAGTGGTTTTGACTTGACTGCAAGTGAGAAGCTCCATTGTCTGAAAACTAACAAGCACAAGTTCGTTCAGTTTTAGGATTTCTACAGTTAATTCTAGAGTACACTTAAAAATAAAAGTTAAATAGCATTGATGGCTTTATGAAGACACTTTAACATCCAAAGAAACTTTCTGTTTCAAAAAAGATTCTTTACATTGGAAAAAGTTATAATAAAAGGTAAATATATATAATGTACTTTATTGGTACTCATTTAATCTCATTTTCTCCTTAAGAATCTACAAAAATTCACTCTAAATAACATTTCTAAAAGGTGTTTTTCCATAGAAGAACCAGTTTTGGTTCCCCAAAGAACCTTTTAATGCACAGCTCTTGAAAGAACCATTTTCTCTTATAGTGTACTTTTTCCGTTTTCTTTAATTCAGACATCCTTCTTTTATCAGATACTATTTTGTTCACCTAATATATAGTGGGGGGTATATACTAAATAATATAATAATAATTTACATTTATTTTTAATGCATAGTGCCAAAATGAGTCAGGTGGTGGTCAGATGTCAAGTAATACAAGTCACAGCTCTCAAAAAATTTCCAGTTTATTAGTTGTAACTACAACTTCTATGAGAATGTGACTATTTTTTATAACTTGTACTATCATAACTACAATATAGCGTGATTGCACCTGTTTTTAAGCATCTCAGTTGATCTAAAAATATTCTGTCCCCATTCAGTAGCAAATCTATAGTTAGTGTTGCATAATCCCACAGTTATTGTTGTGACTCTCCATCTATCTTATTAGTGACACAAGCTGGAGAGAGAGTCCACTTCAAAATAAATCAGTTATTTGATTCCAAAGCCTTGGGAATTGAAGGTGGAATGTTTTTTTTTAACTACTGGCTATATACTAGGCAGTTTTTCATCCAGCTGACTCAAATTCTTTTGGCGAAAGATGCTGCTTCGTTTGGCGAGTCTTTTTGCTGGTTACATAAATAACGAGTGGCCCGATGGGTGCATTTTTGTATTTTAAGTGTTTGAATCATTAGCCATGTTTCCATCCACCTTTTTTATGCTCATTTTGGAATTTCACATAGAAAAATTGCTTTATCAAATGCCAAGATGTGCATAACTGTAGAAATTTTTGAACTAAGTAAGATAGTCTTTTATCTGATTAAAAAGTGCATAAACTACACTATTTTTTTTTCATTGGTTTTACTAAATTATTTTAAAGTAAATTGTTCCAAACAATTTATTTAGGCTAAATTTAAACAAAGTAAGTTGAACATTATTACATTTTATTTGTTTGATTCAATTCAGCCCATATAAATTGTTTGCAACCACTTACCGTAAAAATACCGTAAATCTGACAAATATTGTTTTTCAGTGTATGATGGAAACACGTTTAGGAATAAATCCCAGGATGTGCATAAAAATAGTCTTGTGATTTTGTTTTAGCAGATCATGTGATAACAACGAGCACATATGAGACAGCATTAACGGAAAAAACAGCTGACCGACCACATTGCACAACATCTGAAATGTTGTTTAGGTCTTTCTAAAATCCCTCAACCAAAGTCTGTCATCAAAGTGGTTCGGAATTATTACATCTCAGAATTGATTGAGTGGCTGCACTCCAAAACAGTGGTCTCGCACCTCTAAAACCCACCGCACATTCATAGTGTTTCGTCTTCTGTGGTGCAAGTAATTTATTATATAAGAAAAAAAGGCCCACCGTCTTTTTTCACGCCACAACAAATTTCACTTTTTTCTTTTTGATATTTGCAACCAATTTATCAGTAAGTAAAGATTGAGTTGTTTTTTGTAAACAGTGTAAAAGTTTTATGTTTTATAGGTCTAATTTGCATCTTTAGATAGAAGCATAGCTATTTAGGGCTGTGATTCCCAAAAGAAAAAGAAGAAAAAAGAGTTCTGAGTTGTTTGATCTTAAATGAAAAGATATTACAATCGTTTTAAGGATCCGACTGTCTTTCGGATGAGAAGTTAAACCGAGGTCCTGACTCTCTGTGGTCATTTAAAATCACATGGCACTTCTCGTAAAAGAGTAGGGGTGTAACTCCGGTGTCCTGGCCAAATTCCCTCCATTGGCCTTACCCATCATGGCCGTAGTATTATGAACGTAGTACATCCTGTTTAAATTCATAATATACAGAATGTAATTTTTACTGGTGCAAAGTACAATGCAAAAAATATCTCTAAATTGACAGTTTTCCGTATTTTGTGATTCATGTGTTTTTCCCCACTTAATTATGCTTTTGAATTGCATAATAGAACCTTGATCTTTCCCCCGAAAGCTTTTGATGTTGAAAAGCTTGTAAAATGACTTTTATTTACTTTTTTAATTAATTGATATATAGTCTGGGTTCAAATTATAATTCATGGTACAAAAATCTAGTAATAAGCTGCCAGTACATTTTCTGTTATTTTACAGACGTAATTCTCCATATATTTGTAACAGAGGCCAGCAAGTGACGTGTTGTGCAGGTAAACCTCACTCCTGACCTCTACAGGTGCACTAGCAACAGACTCTAAAGGCCAGGGTCATTAGTCTCCTTGTTAGAGCAACCAAATCCCATTCAAAGAATTGCCGGTTCGTTCCCATTTCAGAGTGGGTTGGGTGGAGTAAGACCTGTGGGTTACACATGGGGGCTCGTCCGGGATAGGAGTGAGTTTTAGGGGTGGTGAGTGTAGCAGAGGTCAGCCAGCTAGTGAAGTGCTGTGCATGTAAACCTCACTCCTCGGACCTCTAAAGGTGCTCTAGTGACAGATGCTAGAGACCATGGTCCGACTCCTATGTGGAAACTTGCCCGTTCGATCCCAGCTCCAAACTGGTTGGGGCACTAGGACCCGGCCAGTATTACATTTTATTTCTTAAACATTATCTTGTCTCAAACAACCAAAATGTAAATAAAAGTCACTCTGTTAAAACTGCACAGTTGAATTTTCAACATTAAAAATGGACAGTGCAGGAATAAAACTCCCATAATGCAATTCACAGCTGTAAATAAACAGAAAACATCTATGAATCACAAAATACAGAACCTGCTTTTTTTTTTAACAGTGTAATTATTTTATTTATTTATTCAAAGAAAGCACCTACAAAAAATAGACTGTATCAGACACAGGCATTAGTTGGACATTAATAGTTTCAAGGATGTGAACAGCCCAGAGATTAAAATGTCACTTCTTGTCATCTGCGAATTACAGTAATTAGGACATGGCATGAACACAGCATATCTCAGTGGGGTCAGGAGTTCGGCACAATTAAGCAAACTATGACTGAAAGAGATTTAACACCTTCTTTAAAGTTAAATGTTATTGCTGAGGCTTGACTAGTCAGTGACATATTTGCAAGGCAGAACTTATTTAGTAGTCAACATTTGAAGTGGATCATCAACTTTCATCAAAGCTGCCCTAAAACTATTGAACACCCATTCTTTCCCTAGGACAATTTTAGATTGACTTCGAATGTTGACTAGTGAAGCACCCAACCTGTAGTTATTCTCATGTAGATACACTCACACACAAACTGGACAATGGTAGAGTAAAATTAGCCCTTCAAATAGCTCTCTGGTTACCGTCACAGCAATATGATATCGAGGTACAAGCCATTGAGGGACAAAGAGGGTGAGGGGGTTTTCTAAAAGTTACAGGAAGGATGTGGGGATAGGGGGGTTGAAGTGAACACCTGCTGCTGTTCTTGACCAGGATTGTGACAGTGGTGTCCGCTTTCCAAAATGGAGGTACATTCTGTTCCTCGGTGCGATTGGACAGAGCGGCTGTCCGGAGCGTGTTTGTGGATCTGAGCTTTCGCACAGCAGCAGAGGGCTTGTTATGATGATGCAACATGTTCAGAATATTTCAGACCGCAAATGACTGTGATCTGAATGTGCCTGACTGTTTGACAGCTCATTCAAAGAGTAAATGAACCACACTCTGCTTCTCAACTTCTTCTTTTTTTTTTTTTTTTTTTTAGAAAGCAGCACCTTTGGCAGTGCGCAATCACAGCTGCCTTCACGCTATATATATAGTAGGTTTAAGCCTTGTGTATTTTTTCAAACTGACCACCCTTTCGTTATGATGTTAGCTGCTTTTGCCCCATTGACTTGAAGAACACATAATCATATGTTGTTATGGCTTTGCAATCCAAAAATGTCATTTCAATGGAAGTCAATGGGGCAAAAACAGCCACCAACATAACAAAAGGGTAGTAAATTTAGTGGAAATTGAGTGTATTGTTATTTTTTTATATGCTATTTTTTTTTTTTATTTCAAAGCATTTTTCCAAATGATGTGACAAAGTAAGATCAGGGTATATGCAGGAATCCTAAAGGTAATTTCAATACCTTTTTAAAGACCTCTCAGAATATTTTAAGACCTCGTCACCACTTTAAGTTCTAATCAGTATCGAACCTTCAACTTAATTAACAGTTGTTGATAAACAGTTGTAGTTAAATAAAATGAACATAGCACAACCATGCAAAAGATCTCAAGCTCAGAAGAATCAAAGCTTGAATAAATAAATTACACGGTTGTTTTCAGCAACAGGCTTCAGCCACTGTTTAAACTCGTCTTTCTCCAACCAGGAGTATGCAAACTAACATTTTCCCATTTTACCATCTGTTTCGCTCTATAGTTTCACTACATGTGAAGAGCATCACATCACCTTTATGTGACACAAGTTATGTGACATCACCCAGACGGAGGAGCTTGGCTGGACGCGCCCCAGCCAGAACGTGTATTTGGTGCAAATAGATTTACGCTTTTTTGGAGTCAAACACTTTGGACAGCGCTTGAACAAAATTTAAGACCTCGTAAAAACATGATTAAGATTTTTAATACCTTTTAAAAAGTTGATTTATGAACTTTTAATACTTTTGTAAGACGCCACGCCATGGTTTCATTTGCTGATACACAGAGAATGTAGTGGCCAAATTAAGACCTAAAACCACCCCAGAATGGATTAAAACATGCCCAACAGCCCACTTGTGTTAAACCAGTGTTCCTGAAGGCACACCAACAGTACACATTTTCAACCTGTCCCCAATCAAACACAATTGAATCAACTCATCAGAACATTAGAAGAGACTCCAAAACAAGTTAACGTGTCAGATAAGTATATTTTCAGTTGGTGTGCCTCCAGGAACAGGCTTGGGAAACACTGGATTAAATGTCTCACCAATACTGCTGAAAATCAGCACAATAGAATGACTTTTTAAGGATCATGTGACACTGAACGCTTGAGTAATGGCTGCTGAATTCCTGTTTTGTAGCACAGTAGAAAACTGTTTTGTTTGGTTTATTTAATTTCTCTAAATTTTAATAATAGATCACAGAATATAATATTGAAAGATTTTTTTAATCAAATAGTCTTAAAGAGAGAGTTCACCCAAAAGTCTAATTGCTGCTACTTTACTCTCTGCAGTCCGTCACACAAGTAGTTAACTTTTTTCTTCAACTTTTTTAGTTGTCTGTAAATTAAAAACAAGTCACAGACTGCCCTTAAAAATGTTTGTGTCATTCCAATCTTGTATGTATTCTGTGTAATGCAAATATATATATATAAATATCCCTTTAACTACCCCACCAAGAAAAAATATTTGCATTGCAATTCTTAACTAATAATGTCTAGTTAACACACTCATTGCATTTTTTCAACACATCCCATAATTTTTAAAATCTACCAAATGGTTGATATGTCGATTTATGGTAAAAGAACCGGAATTAATACACATACTATGAAAAATCTGAAAATATGAAGTGTATAAGACCAACTTATTTAAAAAAATATTCTAAATAAAACATTGTTGAATACTAAATCACCTTTATTTTTTAAAGTATGCCATAAAATATTTCAGATTCTCATTTAACAGGCTTTCTTGTTTGTTTGCTTTTTGCAATAAAACCAAAATCAAGTGTGGTAGCGCAACAGGATTATGTCTGTTTGATTTTCTTTGTAAACCAGCAATGCTGTATGTGTAAACCATTATTTAAAACACTCATTCTTTATTTTACTTGCAGTAAAACATGGTCAACCATTTGGTAGGGCGGCAGTCAAAGGCATAATAATAATTTTTTGAAGAATTTCTACAGTTTTGCCCACACAATCAAAATACCAAACATTATTGATCTCAATGCATAGACAAAAAATTATGTGTGAGAATTTTCCATAAAATATCATGACAGTGAGATGACAGAGTTTTCATTTTGGGTTGAACTGTCCTTTTACTTTGAGCATAAAAAATAAGAAGAGAAAGTAATAGGTGATCACATCCACAAACACGCACACATACACATACACACAAACACCAAAAAAAAAAACGGTTCAGGTTTCATGGCGCTTTGGTGTGTGTGTGTGTGTGCGCAGTCACAAGAGGGTTTGCTCTCATCAGCTCTATCTCTCTATAATCAGAGTAATTACCCCAGAGAAGAGAACACAGAGGGGAGGACAACAGCTGTGTGTGAAAGCATTCACAAACACACACACACATACACACCGGCATTCCTCACAACCCTCCCAAATTCATTCTGCAAGGCTGCTAAATTTCAATCAGACTTATTATTCAGGTCCGTACGTAAACATGGCGCGTGAGTGTGTGCGTGTTTAAACATACCTCTACACCAGTCCAGCTGCTATAGTTCATCAGTTATTCAGAAAGAAAGATGCGCTTTGATTTCCATCCAGCACAGGAGGCCTGGACTGCTGCTTTCACTGACTCGAGATGTCCTGTAAGACTCTGATCAGGAGGATTCTTGGCAACCCTTCCATTAACTACATTAATCGGCGCATGACATTTTGAAAAAGGCATTTTGATGCCATTTTGGTTTCTGCACCAACAACAGTTGTTATTTAGGTTTTACGACCAAAACGCTGACCTTTTCAAAGTCACGGAGCCGATTCGCTGCTGTGTATATTATGTGTATTTTTGTGAAAAGAGTGCCACAGTTACTTGATCTGTACATTTGCCGCTTCTTCATCCTTCCGAAAAAAAACTAAACCTCTCTGCAAAGCCTGTTTTACAGTGTCACAGTGCCCAATTTTTAAAAAAAAAATCTGCACACAGATAGTTATAGTTAAGGTCAGATCGAAATGATCAGGGATCTTAAAAAATCTCCATTTCAGGTTCTTCTGCATGTCATGCATCTGGTACCACTCCATATCTTTTATCTACTTTGTTTTATGCCTTTTATTCATAATTATGCCTTTGTTTACTTTCTGCATCAACCCTTTGAATTAAAGGACAATTTGATCCTGTAAGCTGACATGATTACAAAACGATATACAGAGGTTCATTTTATGTATATTCAGAAAGAAGTAAACTTTGATACACATGTACAGGCCAAAAGTTTGACAACATTAAGGTTTGTTCATGTTTTTGGAATAAGTCTCTTCTGCTTACTAATCCTGCATTTGTTTGGTTATAGATACAATTAAAAATAGTGTAAGACTTTATTTTGATGGTCCCTATTGCACATTTTATTGACTAAAAGTTGCATTGCATATACGTTTTACCAATTACCTCTTATTTGAGTATTAGCAGACTGTCTGCTTAATATCTGCTGATACTGCTTCTTCAACAGACGTTTAACTGACTAAGAAACTTTTTCAAGTACATGTTAAATTACACTAACCCTAACCCCAACCTAACAGTCTACTTATAATCTATTGAGGATTAGTTGGAATGTAGATGCAATGTAATTTAAATTCAACAAAGTCCGTTAAAGGGACCATCAAAATAAAGTGATTCCAAGAATAGAAATATTTTAATTTAAACTAAAAGTTTTTAGTGTAAATCGATATTAAAATGTCATTTATTCCAGTGACTGAAAGCAGAATTCTCATCAGTTATTTCCAGTCTTCAGTCTCTCATGATCTTTCAGAAATCATCCTAATATGCTGATTTGCTGCTCTGTTATGATCAGTTGTTACTGGTGTTCTGTTATTAATTATGGTTTTTATAGTTATCATATATTTTTCATGTTTTATTGTGGAAAGGTAAACCTGATAAATGTTATTTTTCTGGCTTCTTTGATTAATTAAGTGATTGTTTGAAATGGGGCGCCACGGTGGCCTAGTGGTTAGCACCTTCGCCTCACAGCAAGAAGGTCACTGGTTTGATCACCAGCTGGGCCAGTT
Source organism: Danio albolineatus (assembly GCA_903798035.1). Classification (NCBI taxonomy): domain Eukaryota; kingdom Metazoa; phylum Chordata; class Actinopteri; order Cypriniformes; family Danionidae; genus Danio; species Danio albolineatus. The sequence continues at coordinate 8,960 of CAIGQQ010009419.1, forward strand.
GGCATTTCTGTGTGGAGTTTGCATGTTCTCCCCGTGGTTGCGTGGGTTGCGTGGGTTGCGTGGGTTTGCGTGGGTTTCCTCCGGGTGCTCCGGTTTCCCCCACAGTCCAAAGATATGCGGTACAGGTAAATTGGGTAAGCTAAATTGTCCGTAGTGTATGTGTGTGAATGAGAATGTATGGATGTGTTTCCTAGAGATGGGTTGCAGCTGGAAGGGCATCCGCTGCGTAAAACAAATGCTGGATAAGTTGGCGGTTCATTCCGCTGTGGCGACCCCGGATTAATAAAGGGACTAAGCCGAAAGGAAAATGAATGAATGAATTGTTTGAAATGAAATCTTTTATAATATTATAAATCAACTTGTCAATTTCAATTTGTCAATATCGGTCATTTTATTAAGTTCTTGAAGTATTTACAGAAGTATTTACAGTAAAGTAGTATTTACAAAAAAAACAGTTTTTTTCTGAATGTTCATTTATCACAGTTTTTAAAGAAAAATGAAGCAGCACAACTTTTAATAATATTCAGAATTTTTTTTTGGAAAGCAAATCAGCATGATTTGAATCATTCCGTATTTAAAACAGTTATTTCACATGGTTACTTTTAGGGCTGCACAATATATCATTTCAGCATCAATATCGCAATGTGATGATTCGCATTAGTCACACCGTGAGTATACACAATGTTGAGTCTGTATCATAATTGATCATTTTGCAAGTGTTTGTTGAGGCCTGTGACTGTGAGAGATTTAAAAGCATTCCGGCTTAAGAAACAGTTTGTAACTTTTCCAAAACAAAAAAAATAAATTAAAAAAACCTGATTCAATTTATTTAATTGTTTATAAAATGAAGACTATGCAGTAGGGCTGGGCTATTTGACCTAAAGTCAAAATCTTGATTTTAGCTTAATTATGATTAATGAATGATTTTTTGATTTATTTATTACTTTTTTTGCCCTCATAGTTCACTAAAAAGTTTTACATGCCGTCTAAAGGCATCTCTGGTGCATCTTCCAATTATCATCAATGTAGTGCAAAGTGAGGCTCAAGAATTAGTCCATCATCGTACTTGACTAGAAATCAGAAGTGGCTGCAAAGCGGCTGTAGAAGTAGAAATCAGCCACAACCTTTAACAGAGAGGGGTCACGTGACACATAGGTAAAGTAATTGAAAAAATAGTCCTGGAAAAATTACATCGATTAAAGGTTCTGATTGTCGATTTTTATTACCTTTCAATTAATCACCCAACCCCACTATGCAGTATTATTTTACAATTGATTATTTAGTCACTGTATTTTTTTTCAAAAAAACATGAACAAACTTTCGAATATTACCAAACTTTGACAAATACTGTACATTTGCATTTTATGTATATTCCTATTTAAAAATACACCGACGACCATATAAAATAAAGTGTTACTGACTTATGAATAATGAAAGTTACGTTATGTGCTTATGTGACCTGTTAGTTTAACAAGCTTTTGTGTAAATATTTCTTAAATGCTTTTGCCAGTGGTTTCCAAAATATGTGTTTGTACTATATTATATATGATTGTTTTTATTGTATGATTGAACATGCATCCATATCATTCATGAACAACTGTACCGATGTGCCAAGCTGTAACTAAAGTAATGACCAGTCACTTCTGCTTTCAACGCTGTGCTGGGTTGCTCTCATTTTATGTCTGCGTTTGTAAAGGATTTATAATTATGTATACGCTTCTGCTTTGTCTACTGTATCTGTATTCAGGCCTGTGTTTCGCTCTGAAGGCAAGAGTTTGAACATCTCCATTTGGCATTACAAGTCATGAAGCAAAGCGAGCAGGTTGTGCTAGTTAGGACAGATCATGCTAATCCTTTGTGACACGTAAAATGAGCCACCGAAGTTAATAAGGAGAGAGAAAGTCAAACGTCTGCGTCTCCTGATAAAGGCTAATGCTCTCAATGTCTCGTTGAAATTCTGCTGGGTTTGTCTGGTCAGATGTTGAGTTGTGCCCTCGTCTGCTGAGCAGTGTTGATCTTTGTTGCTTCTACGAAAGCTGTCAGAAACAGTTCATCCGAGTCTATCTGTGCTTTCCACCCTCTGTTCTTCAGAAAGTTCCGAATGCTTGCAGTGGATCTCTAAAGAAAGAGTTGTATGTTCAGTGCTGTAGTTGGCTTTATCTTATGAATACTCATTTTAACCCTCTGCATGGTGCTATTTGGCCTTTATGATCCTAATTATAGATCAAAGATTGCATTAGAAACTAATGGTATTATTATTATTATTGTTATTAATATTATTGTTATTGTTATTATTATTATTATTATTATTATTATTATTATTATTATTATTATT
>CAIGQQ010009419.1:11304-21619 GCA_903798035.1 Danio albolineatus
TTATTATTATTATTATTATTATTATTATTATTATATTAATTTTTTTTTTACTATCTATGATTATGTATTGAACATCAATGTTGAACAACTGAAATTAAAACACACATTGCCTAAAACCAACAGTAACTTTTATCTTAACTTTTCTATTTTAGAACTTTTGCAAACAAAATATATATATATATTTTAATTTTATGATTATATATATTATATAGGCATTGTTTACAAAACATACAGGCTGAAAAAAACAATATAATGAAATATTTCAATTCAATTACCCCCACCCCCTTCCCCAAGTATCAATTATACAAAGTAAGGCAATCATCCTGGATCCTGATAATTGCTTGATCGTTTTGTCAGCAGCTGAAGTCCAGATCTTTAATGTAGACATTTGTACCAAGTTCCCTTGAGCTGTGGATAATTCCAACATTATAATGTCCTGAAGTTGTACCAACCACTTGTATGTGTCCAATATGATAATTATTATTATATTATTTTTGAGCAATTAACTTCTATAATTTGTCAGTTAATTTTTTGGAGTTTATGTCAAGAAGCTTATAAATGAATTACTGCAAACATATTTTGGTTCAATGATACATTAATTTATGAAAGTCTTTTGGAACAGTTTAAAATAATGGTCCATTAGTTCATGTATTTAATAACATGAACTAAAACTGAACAATACTTGTACAGCATTTATTAATCATAATTCAAAATCTAAAGTCATGATTGTTAACATTAGTTAATGCTCTGAGAGTTAACATGGGGGAGGCAACTTAATATTTTTATGCTTGATCAACTTAAATTTGTAAAAACTAATAAAGTGAACTTAATTCCTTCACATTGTACCAACACAAGTCAATTGTGTGAAACCCAACCAATAGTTTATAGTCATTTTTAACGTAAAAATGATATCTAATCTGTATTACAAATTTAAAACAAATGGATGATCCCTAAATTTAATGCACTGAGCTAAGAATTATTTGGTAATTACACAGGGTCATGTGAGTGACGAGAAATTACTGAGATTTTAAAACATTTTAGTGTGACAAAACCATTAGAATGAGAAAGCCAAAAACCAAAATTAATAGCTCAGACTTGATGGACAGCTAAAGAAAATGGCCAAATAAAAATGTATGAAAGCAGAGATAATTTGGGCCTTTACAAAGAAGAAGGATGAACAATAGTAGTTATTATGTCTACATCTTCCAACGCTGGCAGAAAATGAAGGGTTATTTGTTTCTGCATTTGGTCTTCAATTCAAAAGCAGTATTTCTCTGAGGAAATGGAGAAAAAAGCACAGAGAGTTCGACTGACAGCTAGAATACATGATGGTACAATGGGATGTCCTGCTAATATTAATGAAGAGTTCAGAGTATACCGAAGCAAGTCGGGGGCTTTATATGAGAAGGTTTTCCGACAATACAGCAAGGTTGTGACTTCAAGGACAGTTCGGAATTATAACAATGTTTACATTTCTTTCTCCCGATACTTTTGTGGAATAGCAAAAGAGAGGAGACGGTGGTCTTCCACCACAGTGCCTCCATCCAGCTCTCACAGCCTTGCAAATGCTAAATATTGATTTTAATTCTAAGCAGAACAAGTCTAGGCATGTCCACATCTTTCGAGACAAAAAAAATAAATAAATCCAGTCTCTCATTGTGAGTGAATTTTCCTTTTAAAAAGATAAAATATGTATACATTGATTCTTACAAAAAAGAAGACTTACGTTTTCAAATCAGTGCCTGAATACAAATTCTTGTCTTTCTGAAGCTTATCTGCAGTTATCAAATGGTGAAATGTGTAGTTATTGAATTTTACAAATGTTACATCATTGGACAATAATGTCATTATTTCCCTCATTGTGCCATTTTGAAATGTTTGTATTGAAAAACCAGTCGCTTATGTCCCTTTAAGTTGTTTAGTCGAGTCGGATAGAGACGCTATTGTAAGTCAAAGCATAAATGTTATCTGCAATTTAAGAATAAACAATCAATGCTGCCATTTGATGTTTTCATTTTAAATGTAATGGGAGTGTTCTGAGCTGTTGATCTATCATAAAACGCTCTTTTTTTTAGTCTAGAAAAATCATGCGTGTGTGCTGTGTTTTGTGTTTGCATGCTTTTCTTGTCCGTCTCTCAGTTTTTGCTCAGCTAAAGGCAGGCTGAATCAGTGTTTATGCTCGAGGCTTCAGTGACCATGTCAATGTCACAAGTGGACATGCATCAGGCTTAAAAACACACAAGACCCACCATGCCAGAAATTAATACAATGCAATATTTACTTTCAAAGCACATTTAAAAAAACAACCAAAAATGACCAAAGTGTTCTATATAGGAGCAGTAAGAAATTAAGAATTTTCTTAATATCTATTAAGTATAAATATAAATTAAGAATATCAGATTGAACCGTAAGAGCAATAATAGAACCGGTAATCAAGGATCATTAAAAGCAAGAGAAAATAGATTTTAAAGGTTTTCTATAGGTTTTTAAAGAGGACAGAAATAGAGGAGGATAGTCCAGGGGTTTTAAGAGGTTTAAGAAGTTTTAAAAGGAATAACTGAGTACTGAGTTAGTACTTAGTACTCTCACTGGAAGCCATCGGCTGTTATGTACTGAATCCATTCAAGCAGTCAAAAATATCAGCTCCTGTCGTTCGTTCTTTCAGTTCTTTACAAAATAAAAAATCCACAACGATGTCAGTGGAGTCAATGTACCTGACACAAGCCAGCAACTGTGCACTTTTTGCAACATCTGTGCTTTTGTCGAGTTGTACAGCAAATGCAGCACTATTGTGGACTTTTTCACTTGTTAGAAGACATTTCCTCAGTACGCCATTGTACTGTATCAGGGGCGCTGCTAGCAATTTTGGGCCCCATGAAAAAATATGAGGATGGGCCCCCAACTACCAACCTAGCTGTCTCATACAATGTGCAATACACTTTGATTGAGGATATTGCAGGCAAGAAGGCCAGGCATTTGGCACTTGGAATTTAAGTTACTGTCAGGTTAATCAACAGACCGTTTCAAATGTATTTATGTTGTGTTTATTTGGTTTGCAGTGTGCTGGATTTTGCACTCTGTTAATAATTTTTTTTTTTTTTTTTTTTTTTTTTATTATTATTTGCCGGCAAGAAGGCCAGGGTTTTGCCATTTAAGTAATGGTCAGTTTAAACAAAAGAACATTTCTTATTTATGGGTCTCATTGTAGTATAATTGTGTGTCTTATTGATTTAGTGTATAGTGTGTCATTTGGGATGCAGCTAATGAAATAAATGACCAAAATACCAAATAATAGCCTACCTGGCATGAGTGTAAACGCTTTCACCATCGGGAGGCGCTATAATCACTCTCACAGGAGACTACTGCTCTCACAATCCAAAATAAATAAAGTTATCCAACATGTGCGCGTGATAGCTCCGCCCCTTCTGTTACGTGCTCAAAGCTGCGGTCGTTGAGTGTGTGAAGTGTCCATCGTTACACACTTCTGTTTACCGGCTGAATGAGTGCATGCATTGTTGTTAGAGTTTTCAGTGTGAACGCACTACTTACACTATTTATACAAAAAAAATGGCGTAGGATAGTGCATAAGTATGCGATTTGGGACGCAGCTGATGTTAACCTCGAGGTCATCGCTGCTATGACAGTTTATCTGACGATCGCACTCAACTCTCTTCCCTCTACTGACGGATTGAACCATACAGCGAAAGGAGGGGGGTGCAATTTGACAGTGACAGTTGTGACAGACACGATGGGCAGATATAAGCCGTATTTTTATTTTTTATTTCTAATAAATTGTTTTACTTGTAATTTAGAGATACATTCATAATTAATATTACATTATAGTTCTGTTATTAATTATAAAGCAGATCTCTGTGGGCCCCTAGAGTGCATGGGCCCTTAGAATTGTCTCCCCAACCACAAGGGAAACTTCATTCAATTCAATTCAATTCATCTTTATTTGTATAGCGCTTTTACAATGTAGATTGTGTCAAAGCAGCTTCACATGCATTATAAAAAATTGAAACAGTGTCAGTCCAGTTTTCAGTGTTGAAGTTCAGTTTAGTTCATTTCAGCGTGGTTTAATAATCACTGCTGAGAGTCCAAACACTGAAGATTAATCCATCGGTGCGCAGCCCTACAAGTCCCGAACCATGCAAGTCAGTGGTGACAGCGGCGAGGAAAAAAACTTCACCAATTGGCGAAAGTGAAGACTTAAAAAACCTCGGGAGAAACCAGGCTCAGTTGGGCACAACCATTTCTCCTATGGCCAGACGTCTTGTGCAGAGCTGCAGTCTATGGCGCCGGGGACTGGAGAACGCTGGACATCCATCATGGAGGGTCACCGGCTGGTCAACAGGATGGCCCTTCGGGAACAATGCGAGGACTCGTCTGTCACAGGGATCGTCTTACAGGATTCTGTCTCATGCTCTCCACTCCTCCATGACCACCACAGCAGCTGCTCAGGATACGACATGGTCCAGGATTATGGAAACCTCGGGAATAATAAAAAACAGACTAACATGAGTGCAGATGCCATTCAAATTATAATGTCTTTTGGGAAGTGTTCCCGGCTCCGGTTGCCCTAAATAATGCAGACTAACAATCCTTTAGAGGATTTGGATTCCAAAGCATTTGTGTTTTATGTGTATGCTAATGTAAAGAGATGTGTCTTTAATCTAGTTTTAAACTGACAGAGTGTGTCTGCTTCCCGAACTGTGCTAGGAAGGCTGTTCCAGAGTTTAGGTGCCAGATAAGAGAAAGATCTACCACCTACAGTTGATTTTGATATTTTGGGAATAATTAATTGTCCAGAATTAATTGAGCGTAGCGGACGTGATGGGCTATAATAAATCAGGAGCTCCTGCAAATACTGGGGAGCCAAGCCGTTCAGGGCTTTGTAGGTAGTCAGTAAGATTTTAAAATTTATACGATATTTAATAGGGAGCCAATGCAATGCTGAAAGAACTGGAGTAATATGATCATATTTCTTTGTTCTAGAAAGCACTCTAGCAGCTGCATTTTGAACTAGCTGAAGTTTGTTAATCAGGCCAACAGGGCAGCCGCCTAGTAATGCATTACAGTAATCTAATCGAGACGTCATGAAAGCATGAATGAGCTTTTCCGCATCAGACATTGATAGCATGTGTCGAAGTTTGGCAATATTTTTAAGATGAAAAAAAGCAGTTTTACAGATGCTTGAAATCTGGCCTTCAAATGACAGGCTGCTATCAAAAATCACCCCCAAATTTTTGACTGAAGATGAGGACTGAACTAAGAATCCATCAAGGGTTAGACAGTGTTCTAAGTTTTTGCGTGTGAGATTTTTGGGACCAATAAGCAAGACCTCAGTTTTATCTGAATTTAGTAATAAGAAGTTATTAGTCATCCAATTTTTAATATCAGCTATACAATCTGTTAATTTAGTAAATTCAAACAAATTACCAGGTTGAGAGGAGATATAAAGTTGTGTATCATCAGCATAACAGTGGAAGCTAACTCCATGTTTTTTAATGATATCACCTAGCGGTAGCATATATAGTATGAAAAGTAAGGGTCCAAGAACTGAGCCTTGTGGTACCCCACAGTGTACTTTTGATCTGTATGATGTCTCTTCATTAACAGCTAAGTTAATATGCAGCTAAGTGACTATGCGCAACCCACCATTCCTCACTGTGCGACCCACAAATTGAAAACCCCTGGTCTAGAGGATAGTCTAACATGAAGCTGTAAGGTTTAGGACCAGCATTTAAAATGCATGATTATCTAATTTTTTTATTTATATAGGCCCAAGGATTCATCCCTTTGGAACCCCACAACTGAGAGGAATTCAGGAGGAAGACTGATGGCACACTAAAAAATCTGGTTAGATAAGAAGGGAACCACTGCAAGACTGTGTCACAAAGGCCCACAGCTGTCTCTAAATGTGTCAACAGGTACTCATTCCTAAACAGTTTCAGTTTTTTTGTTCTGCTGAACACAAAAAACTGTTCATAAAGTCGACACGGCGTCTCAGTGGCTAGCGCTGTCACCTTACAGCAAGATGTTCGCTGGTTCGAGTCCCGACTGGGTCAGTTGGCATTTCTGGATGGAGTTTGTATGTTCTATCCGTGTTGGCGTGGATTTACTCCGGATGCTCCGGCTTCCCCCACAGTCCAAAGACATGCGCTATAGGTGAATTGAATAAACTAAATTGGCCGTAGTGTATGTGTGTGAATGAGTGTGTATGGAGCTGGAAGGGCATCTGCTGTGTGAAAACATATGTTGGATAAGTTGGCAGTTCATTCCACTGTGGCGACCCCTAATGAATGAAGGGACTAAACCGAAGGAAAATGAATGAATGGATGAATGTTTTACAAAGTCAGTTGTTATAGGTTTCCAACATTCTTCAATGTGTCTTGTCTTAAGTCAAAACAGAGTTGGAACATGTCACGAGTGTGTAAACGATAAATAAAGTACATTTCCCTAAAGTTCATGAAATTAACTAATTTAATTAAAATTTTTGGTTGAACTATCCCTTTTAGTCTAATAAAATTAAGACCTCCCAGATTTCCCAGAATCAGTGTCTGTAAAAATATCACTTGATATTTAAAATGCTTTAAATATTTTGCATTATTTGTTTACTTGTTATTTTTTCACTTTCATTATAATATTTACATACAATTTAATGTTAAATGCTTACATTTAATTATTTGCTTAAGTCACTCGGGATTTCAATTCTGGATTTAAATATAGCTAAAAAGTGTAACATACCATCAAACTGTTTAAAATAGTGTGTAAATTACAGATTTAAAAAGGAACCCATTACACAGGGCTACAATAACATGATGTTCTACATCCATTACCTCAACAGAAATGTGTGTGATTATAAGTTATAGGTTATAAGGCTCAATGCTTCAAAGACACTGAATCTGAAGATCAAATTTGACTCTCTTCGTCTCACTTTTATCATGTTGAAATTGCTTAGTTACTGTGTAGGGGCATTTTTTTGCCTACTTAACTTGATTTTTAGGGCATATTTTGAGCTCCCATGAACTTCCGATCATGAAACATATCACTGAAAAAAAATTATTCTAAGCTGATTTTATGGATTTACTCATTTTTTTACGTTAAGTGGCTGTAAACAATTTATTTGGGCTAAATTTAAACAAACAAATAAAGTTGAATATTATTAAATTTAAAGTTGTTTGTTTAAATTCAACACAAATAAATAGTTTGCAACAGTTTTGCAGACATTGTTTCAGTGTACATGAAGCCACTGCAATTTTAGAAGTACATATACACTGTAGAACTAACCCATAACATCCTCAACTGATCCTAAATACTTTTGATATCATCTTGTTATACCATTGCATACGATTATTTTCAAAACATAATTAAGATTTGGTTTTCTTATAAACGAAGCAGTAGCTGAATATACAGTTTTCCAAATACATTCAAAACAGAGAATAACCTTCCAAGTCCCAGTTCACCCATTGCCTCAGGAAACTGGGTTTGTCAAAATTGAGGATGTGTGGAGGAGCAAAAAAAAGAAAGAAAGACAAGATAAGTAAGACTGGAGCTGCCCGAGTGCCCCTCTGGTTTCTCTTTCCTGACATCTTTTCCCATCAAGTTCTCCACACGTGATTAAATAATAACAACAATGATGTGGTTGGCCTGCAGCAAACACATTGGATATGACAAATTAAATTGCTTCTTGCTGACAGGGCATGTGGAACAAGGAAGATGTACTGGTGATTGTTTTTGCTCTACACTTGTAAGAATAGCTCCTTCTCTCTTTTATATTTGGGACTTGTTTCTTTTTATGCATCTCTCACACTTTCATATTCCAGATTGCTTTGCCCTTGGTGCGGCACAGCTAATCTCTTACTCATCTGGATTCAAACAGCATTTCTGTCCTTAATCTAATGCTAACATCCTGTTGTGGAGAAACTCAAAGGTCAAGCTGCAAATTCTGCGACAAACAGAAGCTCCGTAATCAATCTCATCATACAGCAATGAAAACTATTATTTTTCAATATCAGTGCATTTTATGGAATAAATTTAACGCACCATTGAACTCCAATCTTACTATTAGTAAAAAAGACCCCAATTCAGCCTGGTTTTCGTTTATGCTCAGGATCTCATTCGCATGCTCATTTAAAATTATACAACACTCCAAAATATCATTAACACATTGCTAATTATAATACTTATTATAAATGCACATTTAATTCCAGCATGAAATATAATAAATATAAACCTATAAAAAAATAAAGCTGCAAGCAGCACTTAAGGGTCCAAGCACAACAGAGGCTAAATGAGGAATTAAGGATGGCAGACAGCCTCAGTTCAACTGCCATAATTGCGAACTGCAGTAATAAAATACATTTTTAGAAGATTTCAGTCAAACTGGGTGAAGACCATGAATACAATCACTAATGGTGAGATTTAAATGGGTCCTTAATTATGATTTCACTTTTTAAACTTCAGTTATGTGTAATATTGCTGTTCCCCTTTTACCTCCACCTGCTCCTGAAGGTCTACATTGCCTCCAGAAGCCTCTGGTCAGAAAGTGAGTGCCTCCTTGTGGTACCATCACAGAGTTGTTTTAAGTTACTCTCCAAAACTTTTTCATTCAATGTTCTACACTCGTGGAATGATCTTCCCATTCCCACATGGACTGTAGATGACTAGTATTTATTGTTAACGACAACAATAAACCCATCTCTTCCAAGATCAACTGAACCCCTGCGAACAAAACCAAGACCCCCTTTTCTGTCCCCATCTCACCACATAGACAACCCCAAAACATTATGAATTCTAAGTCTGCCTCACACAGTTGAGTGGGCCTGACAAACCATCTAACATACTCTTATTCCTCTCTGACACTTGCATCAGTTTTGCCCTAGTCACATTCTTACAATAAAACAACAACAAAAACAACAACAAAAAACTCTAGCACTTATCCCTGAGCACAAACTGTTCCTTTGTTTAATTAGTACATCTTGTGTGTACTGCCTCTTCTTGTTGAATCACTGAATGGCTCCTCAATTGTAAGTCACTTTGGACATAAGCATCTGCTAAATGGAAATGTAGTGTAAATGTTTGAGCATAATGAACATCTGCTATAACACAGCACTTAACGTTCAAAGCCAAAAGAGATATTTTCTTGTACAGAATTTTGCTTTTGAGGGAATCTTCCGGGGTCTGTGACATGTGCGTGGTGTTTCCTTCAATGCGCACAAAGATGAAAGGTAAAAAATAAAGGTATACAAAAGGTATACAAGGTATAAAATATTAATTGTGAAATGTGAATCACAAAAACTACAGCTCCAAAAGTTACACTGGTATATTTGTCTGAATAGACAAAGTTACATTTCATGAGTACATTTTTTTTCTTTTATGCCAAAAACTATTCAAAGATATTAATAATTAATATTATTATGGGCGCCACGGTGGCATAGTGAGTAGCACGTTCGCCTCACAGTAAGAAGGTCGCTGGTTCGAGCCTCTGCTGGGTCAGTTGGCATTTCTGCGTGAAGTTTGCATGTTCTTCTCGTGGTTGCGTGGGTTTCCTCCGGGTGCTCCGGTTTCCCCCACAAGTCCAAAGACTTGTGGTATAGGTGAATTGGGTGAGCTAAATTGTCCGTAGTGTATGAGTGTGAATGAGTGTGTATGGATGTTTCCCAGAGATGGGTTGCGGCTGAAAGGGCATCTGCTGCGTAAAACAAATGCTGGATAAGTTGGCGGTTCATTCCGCTGTGGCGACCCCAGATTAATAAAGGGACTAAGCCGAAAAGAAAATGAATGAATGAATGAATTATTATTATTATTAATATTATTATTATGAGGTGACGCGGCAAGAAGGTCGCTGGTTCGAGCCTCGGCTGGGTCAGTTGGCATTTCTGTGTGGATTTTGCATGTCCTCACTGTGTTTGCGTGGGTTTCCTCCGGGTGCTCCAGTTTCCCTCACAAGTCTAAGGACATGCGCTATAGGTGAATTGGGTAAGCTAAAATTGTCCGTATTGTATGTGTGTGAATGAGTGTTTAATTACTTTTTTAAGTAACTTACCCAACACTGCTTCCAGGCAGGTGCATTGAAGCAAGTTGGAGCTAAACTCAGCAGGACACTGTCCTTCCAGGACTGAATATGGACACCCTTGGTATAGACTATGGCCAATCCCAATTCTGTTTTTGTAAGTTTTTAAGTTCTGTTTTTAAGTTTGAAGTTAAATGATAGTTTCGGAAACACTACATATTTGAGCTGTAACAATTTCAGAGTTGCTTCCGAGTATTATTCTATTATCCTAACAAATCATAATGAAAACCTTATTTA
>CAIGQQ010009432.1:7509-26749 GCA_903798035.1 Danio albolineatus
ACACACACACACACACACACACACACACACACACACACACACACACATATATATATATATATATATTCGAGTCCTGATCAGGAGGTAACGTCCGATTCCGATCGAGTCTAAAACTGCGTGATTGGGCCAGATTTCTGATCATGTGATCGTATCTGGACATCTCTAGTTTATTATGTAGAGAATTGAAGATTATATTGAACTTACAATTAGTTATAAATAATTCAAAAACTGCTTTTATTCTGGTCGAAATAAAACAAATAAGACTTTCTCCAGAAGAAAAAAATATTATAGGAAACACTGTGAACGATTCCTCGCCTAACATCATTTGGGAAATAAATTAAAAAAGAATAAAAAATTCACAGGAGGGAGAATAATTTTCATGAATATACTGTATATACAGTGGTCAACATTTGCAGTGGATCAAAACCTTTTATTAAAGCTGTCTCCTAAAACTACTGAACTACACCCGTTTCTTTTGAGAAACATATCGTCTTGAAACTTTCAGGATAAGCTTTCTCAAGCAAGCCTAAAGGTTGTCTTGACAAACTTTTTAAGCTAGTTGTCTGAATATTGTGTGAAAACAACATGTTTTGCAGGTGGTGTGCTGACTGAGTTTAGAGTTTTGAAAATGTGACAACAGCTTCGACAAAGATAACCGTAATCAAGCAAAATAAAATAAAATAAAATAAAATAAAATAAAATAAAATAAAATAAAATAAAATAAAATAAAATAAAATAAAATAAAATAAAATAAAATAAAATAAAATAAAATAAAATAAAATAAAAAATTAAAAATTAAAAAATTAAATTAAATAAAAAATAATAATAAAATAAAAAAAATAGCAAATAAAATAAATAAAATAAAATACATGAAAAATTATTAAATTAACAAAATTAAATATAGTAAAATGCAAATGCAAATGCAAAATGCAAAACTAAGTAAAACACAACACAAAATAAAATACAATAAAATAAAACAACAAATTAATGAAATAAGATACAAAATAAAAAGAAATAAAACCAAACAGGTAAATCTGAATAAAAAGATAAAATCATCTTATTTAAGATAAGATTAAATCAAAATAAAATCTAAACAAAAATGTCATGTTTGATATCTATGATTTGACATCTAAATTAAAGTTAAGGTCAATTAAATTAAGTAAAATTAAATAGAGTAAAATAAAATACTAGTAAGTAAAGAAAAATAAAACAAAACAACACAAACCAACGTCAAATAAATTAAAATAAATCAAAATTAAATTAAATAACAAAGTAAACCTGAATCAAATTAAATCTATGAGTCCATTGAACTTATATTATGTTAAACTGACTTAAAGCAGCTTGCTTAACTTATAAAATTAGGTTAGAACACGATTAACTTAGTTTAATAAATAACAATTTTTACAGTGTAATAAGATTAAATAATCATCTTATTTATAAAATAAACTCAACAATAAATCTAAACAAAATAAAAAGGCCATGTCTGCGTCTGATATTTCCCCAGCTCACCTCCTCAGCCCGAAGGTTTTTACAGCTAAACAAACACAGGCTGCTGTAGTGGAGCGTCCCGCCGGCTGATTGGTAGAATCAACAGAAAAACCCTTGAGCTCCAGCAGAGGAATTTGGGCTGTTTGTGTGACTCTCCTAAAAAACATCTGAGCTCCGCTTCTGCCTTTTTCCATCAGTCCTGAAGATCTGGAAATAACCAAACATACAGAGTGAAGTTTATTTGCTGCTTCTGTGAATATGAAGTGGAGGGTGGTGCTGTTTTCTCTGCTTTTTACACAGTTGATCATTCACTTTGGTGAGTATTTTACTTTGTGGAGGATGTGTTGTTTTATTTAGCAATGCAAAGGGAGACATTTATAACATATAGGCGAAACAGCTACTGAAGCAATGCATGTTAAACATTTACAGTTGCATGCAAGAGGCTGGTTTGCATTATTTATATATTAATTAAATTAAAAACTGCTTTTATTCTGCTTTAATTAACTTTATTTAGCAATGCAAACTGGATTATAAGATATTTATACCATTATAATCATGCAAAACAGCTACCAAAGCAATGCATGTTAAACATTTACAGTTGCATGCAAGAGACTGGTGTGTTTTTACATCTTTATAATGTGTAAAATGTCAAATGTTTTGAAGCATGTAGACACAATGTGCTGCTCATTTATATTTTAATTTATTCCTTATTTATAGTAGAGCCTACTTTAATGTTTCAGATGTTTGGAAAAGTAAAAGTTCAAAATGTGGGTAATTAATGGTTTTATTTTAATGTAATGGATTTATTTATGCGACAATAAACAACGTATTTATTCTGAGCTGTATTTTTTTGAAAAGTAGTCAATAATAAGTGGTCTTTTGATAACAAAATAAAATAAAAATAATTAAAAAACAATAAAAATAAAATTTAAAAAAATTAATGAATACATAAAAAATAAAATTAAAAAACATAAAATGTAATTAAATTAAATAAAAAAAATAAAAAATAAAGTAAAAAAAAAAAAAAAATAACATTAAACAAAGTATAGTGAAGTTAAACAAAATACATAAAAATAAAATTGAACAAAGTAAAATAAACAAATAAATAAATAATAAAATAACTAAATTAAAATTAAAAGGAAAAATAAATAAATAAATAAAGTTATTTTGCAAGATTAATTCAGCATAAAGTGACATTTAAAGGATTAAACTATGGGTAACTGAGTAACTAGCCAATCGAAAAATCTTAATGGGGCTAATAATACTGACCTTACGTTGTTTTTTGTTTTTTATTAAAAGTTCACCAGGGGGCTAATAACTTTGGCCTCAGCTGTATAATGAACACAAAGTTTAATATCATCAGTATTCCCATGAATTGATAAACAGGCACGTGCCAAAAGGATGAACCTGAAGTGAAGAGCAAAGCTGAGAAGAGACTCAATGTGAAGCCCAAACCTGCAAAAGCACCAGGAAAGCCTGTCTCTGCCAAAACTAAAGAGAAAAGCACTCCTGAAAACCCCAAAGAAGAGCACACAACCCTCACTCAGGTGCTGCAGAGGGGAAAGTTCAGCAAAGTGGGAGAAACTCTGACGGTTGGAGCTGCAGAAACACTGGAGCTCAGGTGTAAAGGAAACCCTGTGCAGTGGAGCGTTCCTGAATATCTGCAAGAAGACCATGAAGGACGACTGAGGTAAAACACACACAGGCCATGTTTTTTTTAACAAATCTCTGTCCACATAAAACTGACAAGACACGTCTTATGGCCCGTTTCCACTGAGTGGTACGGGACGGTGCGGTTCGGTACGCTTTTAGAGCTGTTTCCACTGTCTAAAAGCGTACCAAACCGTAATGTACCACTTTTTGGTCACCCTTTGCAAAGGGTACCAAGGGTAACAAAAGGCGGAGCTAGATGCGCAGCTAAACGCTATTGGTTTACAGAGATACATCATTCGCTCGCGCAATAAGCCAGAATGAAAACAAAGGACCCGCCATGTTTAAATACACAGTCGAAACATTACACTTAAATAATATAAACATATAATACCGAGCCATGGTCGACCCGAGCTCAAACAAACATTGTCGTCGTCTTGAACAGCCACAAAGCCGAGAAGAAGAGCAGATTCTCCCCTGCGCCTGTAGTTTTTTACGAGCCCTGCTAAAGCACGAGCGGTTTCTCTTTCTCACGTGCGCGTCAATATTTGAAATAACAAACTTCTTGAGCTGATGATAATAACGTGCGCTTGATTATTGACGTGCTTTTGAAACCCGATCCTTTCAGAAACGGACAAACGTGAGACTGACGTGTGCAAACACATAGGAGAAGCCAGAAAAACAAAGGAGCAAATTATTTCAGCAAACATGAAGAAACTGCTACGTTTAACTATTATCAACACCTTCTGGACTATTGTGAACTCGGAATGACGGAGTTACTCTCTTACAAGAGGCTCCATGTGCTGGTGAAGATTACAGACACAGATGAGAGGTTTGCACTGACTGTGGGCTCTACTTCACGTTGTTTTTGAACCTAAATAAGGACTAAATGTCTGCTGTTTGTAGTTTTTCTGTAATTGGTAACATATCAGAGACTGTAAGGGGCTGTATGTGTTCATATATGCTGCATTTATTTATTTATTTTATATAATCGCATCATTGATCTAGTTATAATCAGATCATGTTCATAGAGAGGTCAGTAATGAACATTTATACAGCAGGATTTATGTGTATAATAAAGCCTCTGTTTTGTGAGAAGTGCTTCTCATATGATATGTGAACGATCTGTAAAGCTTTACTGTAAACATTTCCTCGAGCGAGAATGACGTCGACTGAAACTTTCTGTCGTACACCACGCCCACCAAAAGAGTACCCATTTGCAGCGGAAACGCAAGCCTGATAAAGGTGACCCGTACCGACCCGTACCGTACCGTACTGTACCACTCAGTGGAAACGGGCCATTAAAGGTCTCGTGAAGTGCTTTCTACGGGGCGGTGTGACGCCGTTTCTTTTCGTGCTTACCAGCCGACTGCTCGCCTCGTGTGAACGACTTTCCTGCTGCAACCAGTTTGTCCCGTTAGTTCCATACCTGTCAACATTGGGATGTAAAAGTAAGGGATATGCCCACAATAATAAGGGATACACCAACATCGACATCTTTAGATGTTATTACTATTAATTATGTGTATATGTCTGCATTCAAACACGCACCCAAAACCCAGTATCCACTTTCGTTCTGCTTCAAATCGCATGTACAGAATCTGTTTGGGGAACAGCGTTTGTTTATCACTATGGAGCGCGTCAGCTGACAGTCACGCACCGCTTTATGACTGCTTTGAGGATTGCACAGGAGGAGCAACGGCACCTGTAATGAAAAGGAAAGGGAATCTCGCTGTTTTTATATTTATTTCAAAGTGTTTCATGCCTAAATAAACCGAAAACACAGAACTGACTCACATTTAAAACTGGAATTCTATTTTAAATCCATTTTATTTCAGAACAAATCATCCCAAAAAGGGGCAATAAAGTTTACAGTAACAGTAATGATCTGGCTGGATCTGACAATAGCATTGGTGGTCATTAAAGCATCCACTGCTGTTTCTGTCTGTGTTTTCAGGATGGTTCAGCATGAGCGTTACGGCACGCTGACTGTAGCCAATTCAACAGCAGCAGATACTGGAGAATACACCTGCTTCCCTGTGTACTGTGAGGAGAAAGACTGCAGGAAGATATATGACAAGGCCGTCAAAGTCTACATCTTTTTCTCAGGTACTATATACAAGGTTCATACGCATTCTTATTTCTAAATTTCCATAACTTTTACATTATTTTTCCAAGACTTTTCATGACCTAATGTTTCATGCAATGTCTACATATGCGTGGTAAAAGAAAAACAATGCATGTTCAACTTTATTACAGCTTATCGTAAAACACGCAACAATCTATTTAGGGTGCTTTTACACTTGCTTCAATAGCTGTGTGTGTGTGTCTCTTCATCTCTCAGACCCTCAGGAGCTGTTTGTACCGTCCTCTGATTATTACGAGGTCCTTCAGCTCCGTACAAACTGGCCGGCCATTCTGCCCTGTCGGGTGACGTCCCCGCTGGCCACAGTGACTCTACACCGTGAGTTTCCTCCAGCAGAAGTGAAGGTGGATGGAAGAGAAATCTCCTTTGATGTGCAGAAGGGCTTCACCATCCACAGACCCCAGCAGCAGCACTCCGGCTCGCTTTACTGTGTGGCCAGTCTAGGGAATCTGCGGCAGAGCTCCACCAAATACATGCTCATCTACGTCCACTGTGAGTGAGGCCTCTGATATTATCTGCTAGAATATCATCATTGTGGGGTGACAGTAGGTAGTGCTGTCGCCTCACAGCAAGAAGGTCGCTGGTTCGAGCCTCGGCTGGGTCAGTTGGCATTTCTGTGTGGATTTTGCATGTTTTCCCCGTGGTTGCGTGGGTTTCCTCCGGGTGCTCCGGTTTCCAAAGTCCAAAGACATGCGGTACAGGTGAATTGGGTAAGCTAAATTGTCCATATATGTGTGTGAATGAGTGTGTATAAACGCTTCCCAGTGATGGGTTGTGGCTGGAAGGGCATCCGCTGCGTAAAACAAATGCTGGATAAGTTGGCGGTTCATTCCGCTGTGGCGACCCCGGATTAATAAAGGGACTAAGCTGAAAAGAAAATGAATGAATGAATGAATGAATAAATATCATCATCATTGCTGTGTTCAGACGTTATAAATTATGCTTCTTAATATGCAGAAAACAAGCTAAAAAAATGCGCTGAATGTATGATACACTACAAAATATCCAGAAATGAGCTGTTTTCTGTATTTTGTGACTCACGTTTTTATTTTTTTCCATTTATTTCTGCATTTGAATTGCATTATGGGAGCTTGATCTTTCAACAGCTTTTAACCTTGAAAAGTTTGAAAAAGTGACTTTTATGAACATGTTTAATAGTTTAAAGCGCTGTATTGTCTGTGTTGGTGTTGTTTATTACGCTACAAAACCTTGTAATAAACTGCAGTACATTTTTTGTTATTGTATAGACTGATTTCAGGGCGTCACGATGGCGCAGTGGGTAGCACAATCATCTCACAATAAGAAGGTCGCGGGTTCGAGCCTCGGCTGGGTCAGTTGGCATTTCTGTCTGGAGTTTGCATGTTCTCCCTGTGTTCGTGTGGGTTTCCTCCATAGTAAAAGGACATGTGCTATAGGTGAATTGGGTAAGCTAAATTGTCCGTAGTGTATGCGTGTGAACAAATGAGAGTTTATGGGTGTATCCCAGTGATGGGTTGCGGCTGAATGGGAAATCGCTGTGTAAAACACATGCTGGATAAGTTGGTTGTTCATTCCGCTGTGGTGACCCCAGATTACTAAAGGGACTAAGCCGACAAGAAAATGAATGAATAGACTTATTTCTCTAGATATTATTTTTTATATTATTTCAAAATACTAAAATGTAAATAAAAGTCTCTTTTTTAAACTGCAGAGTTGAATCTTCAACATCAAAAGTCGACAGAGCAGAGATCAACATCTCATAATGCAATTCACATCTGTAAATAAACTGAAAACACTTGTGAATCACAAAACACACAAACTTTTGATTACAGATATTATTTTATCTGTTAACAAAGCAACTAGTAATTAAATTCCTCATCCAAAGAATAGTAAAGTAAGCAATAACTTTCTATTTTTAGGTCATTTAACAATTGTGTATTGTTCAAATTTACTACACTTTCATTATGTTCAGGATGAAAACATCCGCTAAATTAAAGAGCCCTTAAAATGCATTAAAAAAGGCCATATTATAGTTTTGGGGGTCTCCAACAACAGGCTGAAGGTCATCGTGGGCCAGTTGAATGACCCCCAAGGTCTCCCGATCTGACCCCCTTAGACTTTTACCTTTGGGGTCATCTGAAGGCAATTGTCTATGTACTTCACCAGCATGGACCACGCCACACTTTGAGCTAGACTTTACTGTAAGGATGTAGGGATGAAAAGGGTTGTTAGAGAACAGTGGGATGAAGGGGGAGTAAGAGGATGACTGGTGAATAGGCGGGAAGGTTGATCAGGTGTCCTACTATGCCCAGAGACTCAGAGTGGGGGTACTGTCTCTTGTGATATTTTGGCAGAGCGATTGGACCCCTCGATTCAACCTACATGTAGGAGTGAAGAGGGTTATAGGGTTGTGAATGGGAAGTGAGGAAATAGAGGGAGGAAGGGTGGGTTCAAAGAGAACAGGAAGAACAGTGCTAGAGGGATGGTCTTCCTTAAATAAGTTTAAGGGAGTTGAGGATTGGTTAAGGAGACAAAGTGAGCTGTGGTTCCGCCGCTGAACCTTTGTTTACAAATTAACTCCATTTTATTAAGGTGTATCCATATAAATGGCCCACCCTGTATTTTACCATTAATGAAACAGGAGTATCAATTTTCCCGGGACTGCACACACAACAAATGGGCGGGGCTTGAGTTCTGTATCGACGTCACACCGACATGGCTTAAGATTCGTTACCCTGATGATTCATTTGAACCACTCTGAGTTGACTCTTTTATAGATGAATCAATAGTTTTAAACACTTGCTAACACTTTTTAAGAGCCCCTATTATACATTAAAAAGGGTCATATTTTGGTTTTGCGGGTCTCCAACAGCAGGCTAATATGCATGCATGGTCAAAAAACACTTTTATCGTCTTATAATTTGCATTTATTTTTACCTCATTATCCCAGCGACTCCTATATGAATCGTTCAGCAATTCATTTGTTCCAAAACCCCTCCTTAGCGCGTTGCTAAACTGCGCTGATTGGACCGATGACCCAGTCTGCTGCGATTGGTCGACATCATTCAGCGCGAGAGAATGCCCACCACGGCTTATCAATATTGAAGTAGTCATAGTGTGTGCGTGAGCATATCTGCCAACATTCTCGTTTTTCCCGGGAGTCGCCCGTATTTTAGACACCTCACCCCCGAAACTAACCCCCCGGTCTCCCAGAATATTACTCTATTCTTAACCAGAAGTAAAAACAGCGACACACATGAGGTATTAATGCACACAGCGGCAAAAGCTAAACCATTATGAAACAGGACCGCCGCACGTGTGTAGGAGAGCTGATGTAGTCATAGCAACGACAAACAGCAGTGAAACCCAAGCTCACAAACACATTTTCATTCGTAAACAAAGCGTCACGCGTCACGTTTACAACATGCTTTTAGACGCGATATGAAAATGCAAGTTAACCAGATACACTACAAGCGGTTACAAGTTACAAAACACAATTAAATACTTAATTTACAAGCTAGAGAAAACAATGAGGCAACCGTTTTAATCACACTTACTCACAATTGTTGGATAACAGGCCAGATTCACCGTCAGGCCACCGGGAAGGCCACCGACGAATCCTCCGTTGTAAGCGTGTAGATTTCAGAAGCACTCCTCAGAGGGAACACAGCACACGGCTGGGCTATAGTGCTGAGGCTTTTCTGCAGAAATAAAACTCAACCACTCACTCTTCACAGTCTCATCATCTGCACACTTCCAATATCCAGCTGAGCACAGTGCTCTTCTCTGTGTTGCCAGATGTAGCTGACTCCAGTCCAAACCCTCTCCAAAAGGTTTTTACCTGCACAATCAAATTCAAACCTTTGCTCGCCGCTGTTGTTTGTGGGCGGGGTTGGGGGTTTCGAATCTCCCGGGGCTGCGCGTGCACAAATGGGTGGGGCTTATGTTTCGTGTTCACGTCATGCCGAAACGGCTAAAGACTCGTAAGCACGGCGATTCATTTGAGGAACTATGAGTCGATTCTTTTATGGATGAATCAATAGTTTTAAACACTGTGCACTTTCAGATTTAACCCTTAGCTGGACATTTCACTTCACTTAGAGCTGTGGTACACACTGCATGAAGATAATTTTCAAAAACCCATAATAGGGGCTCTTTAAACACCTAAATGTTTGTAATCCAAACATTATTTTTTTTGGTGGGGTAGTTGAAGGGTTAAACAACTTGTTGAATATTCCTTTGCAATTATCACACAATGTCAAAGCAAACAAGTGAGAAGTGTGTAAATTTAAATGTACCCTGTCAGATCCCACCGCTCCTCCGTCTCCTGCGATCCAGGCGTCCTCTGAGTCTGTGGCAGTGGGACAGAACCTCCAGGTGTCCTGTACTGTGAACGGGGAGCAGGGCGTCCTCGTGGAGTTTACTTGGGAATATCCTGGACAGAAGGTGCACACAACCTCACTACACTCAAATATATTTGACATATTTGACCCCTGATGAATCAGAGACTAAGACAAAGGCGAATTAAAGGGCACCTGTGGTGAAAAATCTACTTTTTAAGCTGTTTGGACAGACATGTGTGTAGGTATAGCGTATATTCCGTCATACTGGGGTGATATAAACACACCCAGTCCTTATTTTTCTCAATAGAGTGAACGAACTTTGACGTCAATTTGTATGCAAAAACCCGGAAGCGAGTTAGCATTTTAGCAGTTCCGGTTCCCTCGTCCAAAAGTCAATGGGTTTTTTTCAATGGGATTTCAGATAAATCACTTAAATAAGGTTCGTGGCAAACACAAACTCAGTATACTTTCACGTTTTACTCTACGACATAAAACACATCAGTGGCATCACACTGTTGAATTTTTAAATTGGTTACGCTTCTTTAAAAAGACGGTTGCTATCAAGTTGCTAAAAGGGACTACAGGCGGTGTCGGAGACATTATACGTCATTGAACTGAACTGGTCTGGGTCACAGCTACATATATATATATATATATATATCAAATTTGATAGAGGAGGCTTTAATGTATAATTGCTTTACATCATGTAACACTTATCAGATTAAAGTAAATTAATATAGTTGTAAATAATGCAATATACAGTTGAAGTCAGAACTATTATCCCTCCTTAATTATTATCTCCTGTAAGGCTGGTCTCTCTAACTACAGCGGTTACGAACTGTAGTTCTGCCGAATGACTAAAAAGTTATCAGTATGATGGTAAAAAACTGTACATTCTAGTCAAAACCATCCTTCTGCAAACTTATACCAAAAACAGAAATAAGGGCAGTATTAATAGCTTTAAATGTGGGAGAGCGTTGCTATTATGTGATTATATTGTATTGCAATATGGAGCCATTAAATGTTGATGTTAAATCAAAAGTAATTGACAAATATTTGAAAATGAGATGATTTATTGACAATAATTCTCTATGATTACAACTGAATTAATTACAAATAACTGTATGAAACAATAAAACATGAAATGATAAAAACATATGATAATAATTGTACCCAGCTTAAATGTAAATTAAAGTTACCTGAGAGAGAAAGAGGGAGAGAGAGAGGGGGAGGGAGAGAGATAGAGAGCCAGAGCAGGAGACGAGATTTGGCCAGAGCCGGTGAAGAAAGAGACCAGACCCAAGCTTGCACCTCCTTTGTACCTTTCTTGACCATGTGACCAAAGCCTAAATACTGAGACATTCAAACTGACCAATCAACATGTGACTACATCATCAAACCCCCACAGTCCACAAAGAAGGCCCTGATCTCATCAGGAATTTGTGTGAGCCCTCTTTGGTGAAAAAGACATGTTCTGCCATATAAACAAATGCAGATAATAATTTTCATCCCTACCGTCCCCTGTATATTTTCTAAACATTTCTAAACATAATAGTTGTAATAAATAATTCCTAATAACTGATTTCTTTTATCTTTGCCATGATGACCGCACATAATATTAGACTAGATATTATTCAGGATACTAGTATTCAGCTTAAAGTGACATTTAAAGGCTTGACTGGGTTAATTAGAGTAATTAGACAAGTCATTGTATAACAGTGTTTTCTTCTGTAGACAATCGAAAAAATAACTTAAGGGGGCTAATAATATTGACCTTAAAATGGTTTGTTTCTTTTATTAAAAACTGTTCTATTTTAGCCGAAATAAAACAAATAAGACTTTCTCCAGAAGAAAACAATATTATAGGAAATACTGTGACAAATTCCTGAATCTGTTCAACATCATATGTGAAATTTTTGAAAAAGAAAATCAATTCCCAGGAGGACGAATCATTCTGACTTCAGTATAAAGTTAGGTTTTAAATCAATAATTTCCATTGATTATAACACTGTTTATCTTTACCGTGTTCAGATTGAGCGTCCACTGTACACGCAGGATAGTGTGCAGACGGTGCAGCTGGACGGACAGAATCGGCAGCGGACGCAGTCGGTGCTGCTGGTGGATGAGGTCCGAGAGGTGGATCAGGGTATTTACACCTGCACAGCGCAAAACCTGCAGGGATCCAGATCTGCGTCCACCTCTGTCAAAGTGCAGAACACACAGAGCTTCAACAGGCCAAAGAAAGTCAAGCAGAGAAGACCAGCAGAAGCCTGAAACCACACATAACACGCTCTAGTAAACATGATGCACTGTGTTTTTCTCACTGCGTGCAGATATCAGCCAGAGTAGACATTAGATTATGTGCACTGCTCCTGCTGCAATAAAATGTAATACATACATTTTCCTTCGCCTTAGTTTCTATTTCAGAGAACGCCACAGCGGAATGAACCGCCAACTATTCCAGCACATGTTTTAGACAGAGGATCCCCTTTCAGCCGCAACTCAGTACTGAGAAAAACACACACTTATTCACACACACACTACAGCCAATTTAGTTTATTCAATTCACCACATAAATGTATAGCGTACATGTTTGGACTGTGGGGAAACCGGAGCACCCGGAGGAAACCCACCGCAACACGGGCAGAACATGCAGCCTCCACACAGAAATGCCAACTGACCCAGCCGGGACTCAAACAGGCGTCACTTATGCTGTGAGGCGACAGTGCAATCCAGGCTCATTCTGAAAACGTACCCCTACATACATTTCTGGAGAGCGTCAAATACGTCCCAGGAGGTGTTTGCAGTTTTTGTTTTCGCAAATCCACCAGAGGCTGCTGTGTACGCTTTTTGAGATCTGAAATGTCTAACGCTAGTGCCATTTGCAGCTGTCGACTGAATGACTGACTGACCCACCCTCCTCCTTCCCTAAACCTAATCAATAGTGTTTTCAAACGAAAACGAAATCCAGCCATACATACTTCTGGCTACATAATTCATGATCTCCAGAAATGTATATTGGGCTACGTTTTCAGAATGAGCCTGTTGCATCAGTGCTACCCACTGAGCCACCATTACGCTCTAAAGTGTAATAATATACAAAAGACGAATGTTTTTCACTGTTGACATCTAACATAAATTCGGACCCTCACGTGTCTTAAGCCTTGAATGGATAGATCTGTTTCTCACTATTTATTTTTTCAGCTAACCACTGACTCCCATAATAGGAAAAACAAATACTATTAAAGTCAATGGCTACAGTTTTCCAGCTTTCTAAGGCCCAATCCCAATTCTACACTGTAAAAAGCTACTGGGGTGCCAGAAAAAAAAAACGTAAAATAACGACTGTTAAATTACAGAAATTTACCACAAATTTAAATTTAAGATCCGTTATTTTACGGTAAATTTCTGTAATTTAACGGCCATTATTTTACGTTTTTTTCCGACACCCCAGCTGCTGGAAATAAACCGTAAAATAATTGATTTTTTACAGTGTATTTTTGTACCCCCTTCCCCTTCCCCATGGCCCTTGAAACAGAGTGTGAAGGGGAAGGGCTTCAAAATTTACCCCTAAGAAATTTACATAACATATTGGATATTAAATTACAGAAATTTACCATAAAATAACGATTATTAAATTACAGAAATTTACCGTAAAATAACGGATATTAAATTACAGAAATTTACGTAAAACATTGGATATTAAATTACAGAAATTTACCGTAAAATAACGGATATTAAATTACAGAAATTTACGTAAAACATCGGATATTAAATTACAGAAATTTACCATACAATAACGGATATTAAATTACAGAAATTTACCATAAAATAACGGATATTAAATGACAGAAATTTACCAATAAATAACGGATATTAAATTACAGAAATTTACCAATAAATAACGGATATTAAATTACAGAAATTTACTATAAAATAACGGATATTAAAATTTAGCTATTTTAATACCTGTTATTTTACGGTAAATTTCTGTAATTTAACGGCCGTTATTTTACGTTTTTTTTTCGGGCACCCCAGCTGCTGGAAATAAAACGTAATTTTTTTTATTTTTACAGTGTATTTTTGTACCCCCTTCCCTTCCCCATGGCCATTGAAACAGAGTGTGAAGGGGAAGGGCTTCAAAATTTACCACTAAGAAATTTACATAACATATTGGATATTAAATTACAGAAATTTACCATAAAATTGCGGATATTAAATTACAGAAATTTACCATAAAATAATAAATATTAAATTACAGAAATTTACCATAAAATAACGATTATTAAATTACAGAAATTTACCGTAAAAAAACGGATATTAAATTACAGAAATTTACGTAAAATATCGGATATTAAATTACAGAAATTTACTGTAAAATATCGGATATTAAAATACAGAAATTTACTATAAAATATTGGATATTAAAATACAGAAATGTACTGTAAAATATTGGATATTAAAATTACAGAAATTTACCATAAAATAACGATTATTAAATTACAGAAATTTACCGTAAAATAACAGATATTAAATTACAGAAATTTACGTAAAATATCGGATATTAAATTACAGAAATTTACTGTAAAATATCGAATATTAAATTACAGAAATTTACCATAAAATAACGATTATTAAATTACAGAAATTTACCGTAAAATTACGGATATTAAATTACAGAAATTTAACGTAAAATAACGGAAATTAAATTACAGAAATTTATGGTAAAATAGTGGATATTAAATTGCAGAAATTTACCGTAAAATAACGGATATTAAAATTTCGCTATTTTAATACCTGTTATTTTACGGTAAACTTCTGTAATTTAACAGCCGTTATTTTAAGTTTTTTTTCCGGCACCCCAGCTGCTGAAAATAAACCGTAAAATTATAGATTTTTTTACAGTGTATTTTTGTACCCCATGGCCCTTGAAACAGAGTGTGAAGGGGAAGGGCTTCAAAATTTACCCATAAGAAATGGGACAGCACTTCAGCACCTGCACACGTCATCATATGTCATCGCGATCTCTTGCTTCATATGAGATCAGACGATCACGACTGCTGGAGTTATTTCAGTTGTGTTATTTTTTGGTGTTTATCTTCAGGAAATCCCTGAAGGCGTATATTATGTGATCATAACGATATAAATGTGGGGATAAGATCGTAACTATACTGTGCATTTACACGTGGCCATACTCATCTATGTAAACATACGAAAACAACATTAACATTATAGCAGACACAGTAAAGCTCATTTCCAGCCACTAGACTCTTCTGACAGGGTATTCCAGTGTCAGAGTGGCAGATAGCGTAAGGGGCTGGGCTAAGGGGTAGAATTGGGATTGGCCCCAAATATCTTCTTTTGTGAATATAACACAAACACTTAATACGCTTCAATAAAGATGTACACATAGACATGCCTTATAACTGCAGGTTAACTATTTATATATATATAGTAACTCATATTTGATGGTAACCTAATTTGATAGTAATGCATTGAATTGATAGTAATGCAACGCAATGAGCTGAATTGAATATAGTAAGAAAGTCAAAAAGTTTTAAACAAGTGAAGGTGTGTAAATGATCACAGGATTTTCATTTTTGGGGTGAACTATCCCTTTAACTGGTGGATTTGGGCTTCTGAGGGTTAAACCAGACTCAAGCTGATTTCTCTTCTTCGTTTACTGCTCCTAAATGAAAGGTTCCGGTCTGGAGGTTTGCTCAGGTGTGAACCCAGAGGCTACAGTCATCAGACAGGGAGAAACAGCACTAATGACAGGCCGCTGTCAGTCTGTGTCTCTGTTAGAAACCACATATGAGGCTTTGTATACGACAAGCTGATTTTCAAAGAATTTAGTGCACAGTGAAAAAACAAGATTCATTGGATTTACTACATTCTATAAGGTAAGTGGATGCAAACTATTTATATGGGCTGAACTTAAACAAACAAATTAATGTAAAGTAATGTTCAACTCTGTTTGTTTAAATTAAATCCATATAAATTGTTGGCAACCAGACTGTTACCTTAAAAAAATGTAGTAAATCCAATGAATCATTTTTTTCAGTGTAGAATTATACAGTACAACTGCTGCACATCCTTGAAAGTGCTGGAATTTTGCTATCGAAAGTGCTTAAATTTTGAATAAAGTGCTTGAAAAATTGTGTTACTTTCATAAATAGTATTTGTTACTAAATGGTTAATATTGAAATATTTAAATAAAATAAAATGATTTGCTTTTGCATAAAATGAAAAGTGAAAATATAAAAATGAAGAGTTTTTTAAAGATGTGAGCAAATCACATTTAACAAAGTAAATGACAGTAATGATATCTTTGAAATGTGGCCAGGATTCTGACTAGAACCAGGAAATCAGAGCACATCACACCTCATACTCCTCAGGTCTTTACACTGGCTCCCAGTTACACTCAGAATATATTTTAAAGTATTATTACTTGTCCATAAATCACTAAATGGACTAGGACCTCAGTACATTACAGATATGCTCACTGAATACAAACCCAACAGATCACTCAGATCTTTACGATCATATAAACTAGAAATTCTAAGAGTTCAGTCAAAGCAGGGTGAATCTGCTTTCAGCTATTACGCCCCTCGCTGCTGGAATCAGCTTTCAGAAATGATCAGATGTGCTCCAACATTAGGTCTGTTTAGCTGTGCCTTTACTGAATGAGCACTGTGCTACGTCCAACAGATCGCTTTATTATGTCTTTCTTTTTCATTCTTTTATAACTTGTTTTAACTCATTTTAATCTGTTTTTATGTTTTTATTTTTTGTTTTTATTTTATTATACTTCAATTTTGTTTCTGCTTATGTAAAGCACTTTGAATTGACACTGTGTATGAAATGTGCTATATAAATAAACTTGCCTTGCCTTGCCTTGCCTTACTATACTATATACCATATACCATATTATACTGTACCGTACCGCACCATACCATACCATGCCATACTATACTATAATGTACTATACTATATACTATACCATATTATATTGTACTAAACTATACTATGCTATACTATACCATACTATACTGTACTATACTATACTATACTGTTCTATACTGTACTATACTATACTGTACTGTACTATACTATACTATACTATACTATACTATACTATACCGTACTGCACCGTACCGTACCGTGCCGTACCGTACCATACCATACCATACCATACCGTACCATAAAGTACTATACTATACTGTACTATACCATACTGCTATGCTATACTGTACTGTACTGTACTATACTATATTATACTATACTATATTATTGACCTCATTCTCCGCGTATGAGCGGGGGGGCAGCCATTTGAGTCTTTTTGTCTCGAGACTTCCGCTCTCATTCACTTCCATTTATTTTTAGACATTAAAAACAGCTCATTTTGCTTGGTTATTATTTGATTTTATTTTGTCTGTATAGTCTTGCAAACACTTGTTTGTAGAGCGACTAGTTTGACCGTTTTCTGCCGTTTATTATTCCTAGTCATTTCTCCCATAGACGACTGAATCAGAAGTTCTGAAACAATCGCAAAAAACAAGCGACTTCAGCATTAAATAAGGTCAACACCTCACAAATGAAGAGATCTGACCAGATACTCAGTCTGCTGATGGTAACCGAGTCAGCAGCTGTGTGTTATTACACAAATACTTTAGCACACTGTTTACATTTATGGCTTACTTATGTCAACACAGACCTTAAACAATATTACTATTTATTTATATATTTACTTGCCTTACACGACCAACTTTCCCCCTGTGTAAATATCGGTAGGCCTCGGTACTTTCATAAGTCTTCATAAACGCTCCATCTACTCCTTGTGACAGGACAAAGTGATTAAAATATCCCCGTAAGTTACCTCTGGCTCATATCGTTTACCCACATTAACGGTAACTTTAGATGGGGCAATATGTACTCCCAGCTCAAAACATTTACTGAACTTGCATTATATGCCATTTTACTAAAATTCCTGCATCTGCTGCAACCCATCTCTGGGAAACATCCATACACTCTCGTACATACGGATAATTTAGCCTACCCAATTCACCTACACCGCATGTCTTTGGATTTGTGGGGGAAACCGGAGCACCCGGAGGAAACCCACACCAACACTGGGAGAACATGCAAACTCCACATAGAAATGCCAACTGACACAGCCGAGGCTCAAACCAGCGATCTTCTTGCTGTGAGGCGACAGCACTACACTAAAGTTAGAAAATGCACATGGAAATTGCTTAAATTTGACTTTAATAAATGTGTAAGAACCCTGAGAACGATAAGAGCCGGATGTGTTGAGGATACACCACTTTAATCAGGCCTGTTCTTATTTTGTTCCCATCGGAAGTGCATTATCTGTATTAAACTTTTATGGCGCTCTTATACAGCACAGCCTCGGGTCTCAAAGTTACATTCCTTGATGAACGACTGAAACCACTTCACCATATGACTGCAAGATGAAGATTATGAAGGATATACAGATTTTTTTTGTTGTTGATTTTTCTACAGTTTATATTTTGTCGTCTGGAGAAAGTCAAAACATTTTTGGTTAAAAAATATTTTTATTTTTATTTTAATTCAATTCAATTCAATTCAATTCAATTCACCTTTATTTGTATAGCGCTTTTACAATGTAGATTGTGTCAAAGAAGCTTCACATAGAAGGTTATAGTAAATTGAAAATGTCAGTTTAGTTATTAATGTTTGAGTTCAGATCAGTTCAGTGTTGTTTAACATTCACTACTTTGGGTTTTAAACCCAAAGACCTGTTTTTCCACAATAGATAAAGGAAATGTCGGATAATCTTGCTCTTGAAAAATTAACATATGTAATCAGAGGTAAAAAAATATATATATATATATATATAAAAAAATCTCCTTTTGGTCGCTTTACAAATGGATAGATAAAAATGAGATGTCTTAAGAACGATAACTCTAAAATTCAATGCAATAATGGTTTATTATTATTATTATTATTATTATTATTATTATTATTATTATTATTATACGAACACACACACATTGGTCCATTTAAATGTATTTTTTATAGTATTTTTATAGTATTGTATCAAATGTTGGGGTGGGAAAGAACTTTCTGAAATATTCTGTATTGTTCGCTGGGTTTTGTAATATAATTAAAATCAGTAAATAAATTTAAAAAAACTTGGTTTTAGGGATAATTTTGACAATGTAATGTAATATAATATAATAAAGCTACACCTTTAAATGTCACTTTAAACTGAATACTAGTATCTTGCAAAATATCTAGCCAAATATTTTTTTCTTGTCATCATGGCAAAGACAAAAACATTTGTTATAGACATTAATTATTAAAACAATATGTTAAAAATGTGTTGAAAAATCTACCCTCAGTTAAACAGAACTTGGGAAATATTTTTTATTATTATTTCACAGCACGGCTAATAATCTCGTTTTCAACTGTGAATATTTATAGCAAATTAAATTTATAAAAGTAATTGTACATACAAGGAAAGCATTTTTAATACAAGTGTTGACTTTAATGTTACCTTGTGAAAATCAAAATTCCAAAACACGAAGTTATGATTTTAATTGCTAAAAAAAAGCTAAAATTGTAAAACTGTATGATAATTGTGAAT
>CAIGQQ010009434.1:1895-14346 GCA_903798035.1 Danio albolineatus
TATATATATATATATATATATATATATATATATATATATATATATATCCACACCACAATTTACTTGGAATCTCGGGTTCGGGATCTCTCACACCCACAAAACAAAATGTTTATGAAATGCGTGGCTACACTTGCATATGTCTCAATCACAAGTAGGGGAGATAGTCAGGAGTACAAAAGTAAGTGTTTATTCAAACGAACTTCAGATCTGACACATAAAGGAGAAGGCACAGGTGGTATCACGATGAAGGGCTAGAGATCCAGGCGGGTGAGTGAAGAGTGAACACAGTCTGAGTGAGAGTATTAAAGTCACTTCCCTTAGAGGATCGGATGAAGGCTTGGTAGAGTCGTTGGGAGCACAGGAGAACGTCCAAGACCAGAAGACGAGAAGGCTAGGGAGATCGTGTCCATGAGTGATACCCGACAGTGAGGGAATGAGTGCAGGGAGTATTTATGGGTGCTCCGGGAGTGCTTGCAGGTGTGTGAGCTAATAGGCTGGGGATTGTTCACGGCTGTGGTGTGTAATGGTTGATGACGGGGAGTGACTTCTGGAACGAGCTGGGTATGTGACAGCATATTACTCATAATCTCCAACTGCTCAAATAAAAATAAATACCTACAAGAAAATATTTTTGAGTTTGCTGTATTGAAATTTTCTGTTCTGTATCTGACTGCTTTTTAACCCTGATGAAAACGCACTCAGGTATTTAAAACAAACAAAAATAAATAAACAAAATACAATATTATATACACAGCAGTTCAGTTCCCTTTAAGGAAAAAAAATCAAATTATACAAAAGTATGATATATAGTTTTTAACAGTCCAAACATCCCAATTCCAATGTTTATGTGAATACTTTAAAGTCTTGAATGTAATGTAAAACATAGTTCAATGAATGTGAATCAGTGTATGTGTTCCTATGAAAATCCTCGACGATTGAGAGATGAAATGCATCCATCCATATTGGCAGGAATCCTCACAGAGTGAATACAAGGAGTCTCTCCCCTTTCCTGCACGAGTCCACTGTGGCCGCGGCGCGATGGAACAGTCCAGTGTCAGTAGCTAACGCAGCAAAACAATTTGGGAAATGTATTTTATGAAGAATTAGCAGGATGGATTAAATTAGAAGACAGCCAAAATGCGTCTCCCCTGTCTGGGTTGGGCGTGCAAGTGACGTTAGTCACCCTTGACCTCAATTCCGGTTTTTATTTTCTAATTATAAAAATATACATTTATAATTTGTTTTACATGCCCAAAGATTGTGCATCTAGTAAGGTAAGAAAAAAAATATATATATATTCTGAACAATAAAAAAAATAAGAAGCTCTCAATTACATATAAAAATAAAATAATATTTAATACTCAAATATTTGAGTGGGTTACACTTTCACCCTGCTAATATTCTAGGGATTTTAAGTTCTAGATAAGGTTCTATCTGCGTTCTGAATGATTTTGAGATATTGAGCTTTAAAGTTTTTGCATTCCATAGCAAACAGTATGTGTGTAACATTAGTGTTAAAAAGTCTTAAAATGTAAACAACTTATAAAAAAACATCCTACAATGTAAATAAGTTGTTAATAAGAATATGGAGGGCCTGGAGCGTGGAGCAGCAGAGGGCCTGGAGCGTGGAGCTGCGAAGGGCCTGGAGCGTGGAGCAGCGGAGGGCCTGGAGCGTGGAGGGACTGGAGCGTGGAGCAGTGGAGGGCCTGATGCGTGGAGCTGCGGAGGGACAGGAGCTTGGAGTTGCAGCAGGCCTGGAGCGTGGAGCTGCGGAGGGCCTGGAGCGTGGAGTTCCAGCGGGCCTGGAGCGTGGAGCTGCGGAGGGACTGGAGCATGGAGCTGCGGAGGGCCTGGAGCGTGGAGCTACGGAAGGCCTGGAGCGTGGAGCAACGGAAGGCCTGAAGAGTGGAGCAGGGGTATGTCTGGAGGCTTTGGTTCAGGAGATACTGGCAGTTCATGTAACCAGGTGGTGGCTCTGGCCTTTTGTAGGACTCAGGCGGTTGACTCTGGCCTTTCATGGGACTCAGGTGGGTCTAGCGCTCCTGGCCATTGAAGGATTTCAGAGGTGTCTGGTGCCCCTGGGCATTCGGGGAATTCAGGAGGATCTAGCGCCCATCATTCAGGGAATTCAGGAGGATCTGCCACCCACCATTCAAGGAATTCAGGAGGATCTGGCGACTGCCATTCGGGGAATTCAGAGGGTTCTGGCAGCGGCGTCGACTCTGATAGCTCTGGCAGCGACAGCAGCGACTCTGGCAGCTCTAGTGGCAACTCAGGCAGCTCTGGGGGCGATAGCAACTCTGGCGGCAGCTCTGGCGGTGTCGACGACTCTGGCGGTGGTGGCAGCTCTGGCGGTGGCGACTCTGGCAGTGGCGGCAGCGACTCTGGTGGTGAATGTGGCCGCTCTGGAGGTGAATGCGTGCAGGAGTGTGTGTGTGTTGCATGTATGGAGATGTAGTCCATGAAATGGCGGATTTGTAGTTATTTTGTGATAGTGCATGTTCTCCAGCGATTTAAGGAGTTAAGATCGCTGGTGATCGTGACAGTTTTAAAGTGAACTATCCAAGACATTAAGATTTTTGTCAATTCAAATACATTTGACAAATCCTATAGACAAACATAGTGAATTAATTTAGTTTACTAAAACAAAATAACACTGCAAAAAGTGGTTACTTTATTTATCAAAGGAAGTTAACCCATTGCCTTAAAAGTGACACGATGACTTTCCTAAAAAATTGAGTTAACCCATTGCAACTTGAAGCTTTTTAGTTGATTTAACTTTATTTTATAATTAAGCTAAGAACCATTTTTCCCTCTTCGGCTTAGACCCTTATTTATCACCGCCACAGTGGAATGAAGCACCAACTATCCCAGCACAGGTTGTACGCAGTGGAGGCTTTTCCAGCTGCAAACAAGTACTGGGAAACACCCATACACACCAGTATTGACACAAACTTACACTACGAGCAATGTTGTTTACCCAATTTTCTAGAGATGTAACGATTAATCGTGAGTCGGTGGAAAATCGATTCAACTTTGTGACGGTAGAAAAATCGGTAGAAATGTTGAATGAATCGCAATACATTTTTTGAACAGAGAGGGTGCTGTGATTACAGGCGCAAGCTCACTATATTTGTATAAAGCGCCAGAGTGGACAAAAGCCAAGCGACCGCAGAGAGACCGAGTACGTGCGAGAGAGACCGAGTTCGCACGAGAGATCGAATGTGTGCGCGCGAGAGACCGAATGTGCGTGCGAGAGAAACCGAATGTGCGCGCGAGAGAAACCGAATGTGCACGCGAGAGAGACCGAGTACACGCAAGAGAAACCGAATGTGCGCGCGAGAGAGACCAAGTACATGCGAGAGAAACCGAATGTGCGAGCGAGAGAGACCGAGTATGGGCATGCGAGAGAGACCGAGAGACTATTAAAGTTATTACTATTATCAATTCTACTATGTTCACTAATTTGTTTCCATGAGTTCTATTTGATGTAAAGATGACACATTTTGTTAAAACAATTGTAATGTTTGTGAAGTTATAAGTTGCACTGTATTTAAAATAATTTGAGCTGTTTTGCTGACTTTAAAATGCTAATTATTACACGGGTGTGTCCTAAAAATGCTAAAAGTGATCATGTAAATAAAAAAAAATCTGTAATATCTTGAAAAATGCATTTATACTTAAACAGTGTATTAAACTTTGAACACCACTAAATAAGACCACTATTATATTTAAAAAGTTAAAAAGGTTAAGTCAAATTAAAAATTATGATCTCTGTGCTAAAGGCAATTGCCGCAACCCTCTCCATCATTCTCACTCTCAGATGGGATGGTGGGACAAATCAAAGGTTACAATGGGCCAACTGTGGCCCGCGGGCCCTAGTTTGGGCTTCTTTGGTTTAAATTAACGAGTTTTCTTTTATTTGTATTATTTTTTCACTTTTTTTGGAATTTATTTGTTTTTAAAATAGCAATTTGGTTATGGCCAATATATATATATATAATATAATATATATATTATTTTGCAAAAAACATGTGCAGCGTTTAAGAAAAAAAAGGGCTCACTTTCACCTTAAATTTGTTTAAAATAATATTGAATCATGACATTAGAATCATTAATAATATTAAATCGTGAGTCAGGAGAATCATTAAATCCCTGCAGTTCACCTATAGTGCATATCTTTGGACTGTGAGAGAAACCAGAGCACCCAAAGAAAAAAAGCCAGGACTAGAATCAGCAACCTTCTTATTGTGAGGCAACAGTGCTAACGACTGAGCCACGGTGCTGCCCAGTGTTGGGTGTAACGTTACTGTAATTAAATTACTTTTCCACTGAAAAACTAAAGTAACTAATTACTGTTCATTTATAGGTATTTTAATTACAGTTACTTATAATGTAGGCTACCTGCGTTACATTGTAAAATAATTAAACTCGCTGAATAATCTTACACAATTTTATTAATTTATGTTCTAAAGGTAAAAGTAAACTCTGGCGCTTTAAAATCATCGTAGTGCAGATGCATGTGATTGCGCCGCACGCCAGTTTGCTGCTATTCATATTCTAAAGCGGAAGATGTCGGACTCAGCTAAAGCGAGTGGCTGTTTTACGAAATGAAAATATTCCCAGACAAGAACATGACAGTATTAATCAATTTATTTTTCCTCATTGCACACCTGCGTGCTGTAGCGCGTGGCTTTTTCAAGGCTATCGCGCACCTTACATGGGCTAGTTTATGAAGATTCGGCGAATTTAACATGACTGATGCTGCTCTGTTTTACAGAGTAATAAGACACCTTTTGCTCGATCGGATCACAGGTAAACAAGAGAGACACAATCCAGTTCAAAAACATGCCGTATAAATCTTAAGCCTTTTGTCCACTTCCGATCATACTGCACGGGCTTTCATTCTAATATCGCGAAAAATAATGCTGTTTTTGTAAAAATTGCATGATCCTGATAGATATGCAGAAGAATATTTAAGAAGGTTACATTGCATACTAAAAATTATTATGCATGTAATTATTATAGATTTTTTAAAATTAGAATATAATAAAGATGATTCAGAAAATTAAAAGGCTAAACTATTTCATGTTTGACTCATATGTTTTATCTATTTATTATTTACAGAGTTAATTTTTTTATTATTTGTCCACTCAAGGTTTATAGGGATTTCAAGAAGTATTTAGTTAAATTAATTATTGAGTAATTAAGTTACTTTTCAGACACAGTAATTAGATAAGTATTTTAAATACAACATTGATTAAGTAATTAGTAATTAATTACTTTTTTAAAGTAACTTACCCAACACTGGTGCTGCCCCAAACTAAGAACAAGTTGATTCATATTTTATGACCACAAACAAAAAGAAATCCCATAAAGACTTCCCATAAGTCCACAGACCGATTATCTTAAAAGTAATATCCGAAAACTAGAATATCTGGTTACCAATGGTGGACAAGGCACATTTCTTAATAAGTGGTGTTATCTCATCACAAGAAGATGATAATGCATATGAAATACTAATTATAGTATTATGAAGACGGCTGAATACCAGAATGACATTTTATCTAGAGGCTGAATGCTAATTTGGTTTCCTTTAAAAAAAATAGAAGCTGTGTGTCAGGAATAACTCTTGGTCTTTTGCAACTGCATAATGTGAGGGCTTCACTCTTGTTTCATTTTAATGCCAAGCCCAGTGTGTGAAAATGGGTCTTGAATGGAAATGTGAGCATGACTAATCATCATCAGATTTGGATCTCTGCAGACATTAGCCTTCGCTAGCGCAGATAAAAGTCTACGTACATCAGCTACAGAAGTCAGAAACGTTCTGCTTCATGAAACAGCATTACTATTCAACACTGCCTCTGTCATTCTTTGTTAAATGGACAGTTTTGAGAAACAATTTACATTTTTATTGGATATCTTGAGATCGAAGAGTTTGTCATTAGAAGGTTTCATTTACAGTACAAACTGCTGGGGAATTATTTGTTTAATTCTGAATTATGCAATACTTTTAGACATGTGCTAATTTGGCATATGCATGAAATTGCATTTACAAATGGTTTTGTAAATAGTATTAAATGAAAGTAAAATGTCAGCTTTAATGTTTCAAAAACATTTTGTGAAAGCAAAATGAGTGAAGGGGTGACGCAGTGGCAAAGTGGGTAGTGCTATCACCCTTACAACAAGGTCGCTGTTTCGAGCCTCGGCTGGGTCAGTTGGCATTTCTGTGCGGAGTTTGCATGTTCTCACCGTGTTCGTTTGGGTTTCCTCCGGCTGCTCCGGTTTCCCCTACAAGTCCAAAGACGTGGTATAGGTGAACTAGGTAAGCTAAAATTGTCCGTAGTGTATGAGTGTGAATGAGTGTGTATGGTTGTTTCCCAGTGATGGGTTGCAGCTGGAAGGGCATCTGCTGCTTAAAACATACGCTGGATAAGTTGGCAGTTCATTCCACTGTGGCGAGCCCAGATTATTAAAGGGACAAAGCTGAAAAGAAAATGAATGAATGAATGAATAAATGAAAATGCGTGAAAAGATGTTCATGCTGCATAACAGGCATACTTATGTGATATATGATGACTTACTTATATGATAAAATACATTATGTTTGATAAAATATACAAAATGATTAATCAAACTACAATTTATCATATTTAAAGTAAAACCAAAATAAATAAAAAATATATATACAAGTTATAATTAAACACACATGCTGCCCCCTTATGATAAATAAAAGGAACTAAACTTCTGAGATTTAATCTTTCTCAGAGGAGAGTGGATGACTTAAGAAATTGACCTATTCTAGCATGATAATGACAAGAACAAGATAGTATGTAAATTCTGGCCCGCGCCATGATTAAAAACAAGTGTGCTACAGAATGGCACCCAGGGTTGTAGTGAATTAAGACAAATGAAGGTGAAGTAATAGCTGAATTACCTGAGCTCTTGAGAACAGCTGGTGTGTGATTATTCCTTTTCTATCCACTTAGTACATTGTACTAAATGCAAATTTATTTGTTTTTTGTTTTGATCAACATGTCTATGCAACATTTACAACACTAACTACAAGTAAAGTTGTATACTGTATCTCTAAATGTAGGCATGCGCATGAAGGCAAGAAGGCGCACAAATAAAAATGATTACAATGATGAAGTTTTTTTTCCTCACCGCTGACGCCACTGGCTTGCATGGTTCGGGATCTGAGCTGCGCATCGATGGATTTGCTCTTCAGTGTTTGGACTCTCAGTAGTGAATATTAAACCACACTGAACTGAACTAAACTCAACTTCAACTCTGAAAACTGGACTGACACTGTTTTAATTTACTATAATGTGAAGCTGCTTTGACACAATCTACATTGTAAAAGCGCTACAGAAATAAAGCTGAATTGAATTGAATTGAATTACGCAAGTTCACATGATAGAACTTCATATTTTCTTTAAAGGGCACCTATGGTAAAAATCATCTTTTTTAAAGCTGTTTGGACAGAACTGTGTGTAGGTATAATGTTTCCACTGACATTTGGGCGATATATAGACAATAAGTGTCTTTTTTTGTATTTCCTGGCGTTAAAATAGCATCCAAATCCCTCCCATTTTAAGGCGAACGCAACTTGACGTAGGAGTGCAGATTCCCCGCCCACTAAATTGATTGACAGCTTATTATTAACATGTCTCCGTAGAAACGCATATAATCATATCACGTGCACAAAGCAACCGGGAATAAAATATCTGTTCAGTTCGCAAGGATCATCAATCATCATCAAATGTGATCAAGAGTGAGTTTTACAAGTTTAACACGTGTTTAAAACAGTGCTAGTTTCTAATGAATTACAGTGATTTACTTCAGTTTTACTTCATCACCACATCCCCGTGTCAGGACAATTATAAAAGAAGAAGCTTCATTCTCGGTTTGTGGACATTAAATCAGGTTCATTTTGTACAATAACATAACGGATGTTCACACAGCAGTGGACATTAACGTGTATCCTGTCACATTTACCATGCAAAAACAGTGCAAAGCACTAAACACATTCACTGTCTCTGTGTGTTTGTGTATCTGTGTGTGCATGAACTTTGTAACGACATTGTGTTTGACTCATCGTTGCAACTCCACAACAAATGCATCAGATACTCATTGGTAAAGTTCTTAATGTAGTATTTCTCACAAATGTTACGTGAGATCTGCATCCTTCATGTCTGTCTTTTATCTGAGCTGATGCAGCCAAGGGCGGGGATTGAGGCACACTGACAGACACATGGCAACGGTGGGCGGGGAGGACTAACATTAAAGACACAGTCCACAAAAAATGCTAAAAGATGCTAAGAGCTAAAAATGACCAATGTCTAAAACGTATAATAAATAATCCGAGTTGAAACTTTACAGACACATTCTGGAAACACAAAAAATGTTTGTTAAATCTGAAAAAAGGGGTAAACTAGGTGCCCGCGCGCACATGCACCACGTGCATATATAACAGGGGTGTCAAACTCAGTTCCTAGAGGGCCATTGCCCTGCACAGTTTAGCTCCAACCCAGCTTCAACACAATTACCTGTAAATTTCAAATGGGCCTAAAGCTGTGAGCCTAAAGTTTGCGAAAGTCTGTCGTACAGCGCTGCGAAAAGGGAAGGAATTAAACAAGATGACTAGACATTAAAAAATCTAGTGATTGCTCCATATTTTAAATTGATCTTCTATTGGTCTCATGCAATCACGTGATACAATTTCACAGGTCAGAGTTCACCAGCTTGAACTTTCAAATCTTGTCACATGAGCTAGCAATTCTAGTCTGCTACATTCACATGTGTATGAATAGAAGTCTATGAGGCAGAAAGAACAGTGTGACCAAATTTTTAAGGACTCGATTAGTATGATCTGGTGTGTTAAATTAGGGTTAGAGCTAAACTATGCAGAGATGCGGCCAACCAGGAACTGAGTTTGACACCTGTGATATATAAGACCTGTAGTCTCAGATGGGTTGTTTCCATGGAAAGATATTGCTCATTACATGTACAGTACGGTACAGTGTGTCCATTTCCACTGTAACAAGTACCAAAGTTGCAAACTTTACCATATCACTTTTTTGTGATCTTTGTCAAAAGGGTAGAGCTGGACTCACTGTTGAATGCTGATTTGCTTTACAGAGAATCATCACTTGTACATGCAACTAGAAGAGGGAACACAGGAAGGGACATTTTTAAAATACATACCTGAGTTTAAACAAAGCTTGTCATAGTCTTGTGACAAGCAGCCATATGCCAAGAAGCAAGAACAGGAATATAATGTCTAATGCATGGAAAGTGCAACACTCACGCACACTTGGCATTATCGCTCTACATTTGAAATAATGAACTTGAGGATGCAAAAGATGCAATATGTGAACAATTTGTATGGCTTTATTCTTCAAATGAGAATGACATCAATCACAATATCCTGCTGTATATCTCTCTTAACAGGTAAGGCTACTATTACTTGACAGTGCAAACCTAAGAACCATCACGAATCATACTATACTATCCTAAACCATTACTCACAGTGCAAGCAAGGTATAAAAGTAAAGTAAGGAGATAACATTTCTAAAATGTAATACTCGTTCACTTTTTCCTAAAAGACTTCTTTCAAACACTCCCAAACAAATCTACATCCCTGTGGCAGACTTTTACCAATTCACCTAAATCTACACAAAATAATACTCTAGTATTATTGTCACCCCCACCATGGTGCAGAGAAGTTGTGTGTCATTGTCAAATCAAAAGTAGTTTTTATGTAAAATAAACCTCACCTGTATCCCACTAAATATTAGGCATATGGTGGATCATGTCTTTATTGTATCCATTCATTCAAGACCAATTTTTAATGTTCATCTGCATTTCTTTTTTTAAATTAAACTGCACTACAACTCCCAGCATGCATTTCACTAACACACCTGGCCCAGATTACCCTTGATTGCAAACACACACAGCTGAAGCTGTTCAGGACTAATCAGATGGACTATAAACACAGCACACACACACACACACGTACACGTATACATACATTCATTGTTGCTGAGTCTTGTTTCTGTTTAAAGCATCACATAAGTGTTACGCCCCATTCACACGAGGCTTCAGCGTCAACGCTTGACAGAGGGCGTGTCTGAAGTTGGGGCTGACACGATCGTCATAGCAGCGTCAGCCAATGAAATCAGTCAACAATCGTCTACTGCCTGGGCTGGTGTATTTGCATACAGCGATCTGATTGGCTGACGCTTCCGTTGGTGCTTGAAAAGTTGAGAAAGTCCCAACTCCTGCAGCGAGCAACGCCTCTGAAGCGGCGCCGACGGATCCAGAATAGCAGGCAACGCTTGACGTCACCTATTCAAAGTGAATGGGAAGCGTTGACGCTGACGCCCCGTGTGAATGGGGCATTATGCCTTCCCATGTTTTTGACCTTTGCCTTGGACATTTTTCAGGACATAGTATTCAGCCTAAAGTGCCTAACGTGTTTGTTCTGTAGACATTAAAAAAAAAACTGCTTAATGGGGTTAATACTATTGACTTTAAAATGGTTTTAAAAAATAAAAAAATGCTTTTATTCTAGCAGAAATAAAAACACAAAAAGACTTTCTCTAGGAGAAAGAATATAATAATGTGAAAAATTCCTTGCTCTGTTAAACATAATTTGGGAAATTTTAAAAAGAAATCATACAATGGCTAATAATTCTGATTTCAACTGTAGGTCTAATGATAGATAGATAGATAGATAGATAGATAGATAGATAGATAGATAGATAGATAGATAGATAGATATTATTCTCAGGAGGTTGCTGTTGATCTGCGAAATGCCTCATTTGAACCTGTGAATGAAAGATACAATGCTCAAAAAGATACAATGTGGGGTTGAGGTGGGGAGGTGGTCGGGTCCCTCCACTTCTCGTCAAATATATATTTATAGATAGATAGATATAGAGTGAGTATAAGATAGTTATTGCTTAACTGTATTAAACTAGCTTTTAACCAACGTTTTAGAGAAACCACCATATAGCCTCTTTACAACAAAAAAATATTTATATACTTGTTTTTTGGGGCTGGTAGGGCTCCAGTTCTCAGCACAGTTGTTTGGTCATTGCCATTGCCATTGAAATACATTATTTGTGACACATGACACATGACAAGAGTCAATGGTGCAGGCCT
Source organism: Danio albolineatus (assembly GCA_903798035.1). Taxonomy (NCBI): domain Eukaryota; kingdom Metazoa; phylum Chordata; class Actinopteri; order Cypriniformes; family Danionidae; genus Danio; species Danio albolineatus. The sequence goes on from CAIGQQ010009434.1 coordinate 13,068, forward strand.
CTGTGGCCCTGCTGTCATAACAGCATGCTTAAATCTAAATGTAGATGCTATCATGCAGTTAAGTGCCAAATCCATAAATGTAGTGTGCAAGACTGGGTTTCTCATAACAGATGCTGAGAAATCCATTTTCTTTCCTTTAATTACATTTCAACACTGTTTCCTACTCCTAAATTTGAGCTATTCATCGTATTTTGGTCAGTTCAATTTAAAAAAATTTTTTAAAATAAAATAAAATGCGGAAAATCACAGTAACATTAAGCCTTAAATGCAATCTTCCCTCCAGAGTAAACAATTACAAATTGAATCAGATGGAGCATTGCAACCGAACGCAATGACTTGTGGGTATATTTGAGTCTGACCTGCACTAATAATCTTCATCCTTTCCTGCAAGCATGTTATTACACAGATACCATTATTGATCTGAGGAACAGCAGGTTTTTCTGGCTGCTTTTTTCCGTGTGTGTTTGGCTCCTCAGGATAATGGCTTTGGAAGGATTGCTGAGCTGTGCATGAACATAATTCCCAGTCGTGCAAACAACACTCGTGTAACAGGTGTTGAATCATGACCTCGGAATAGAGGTGTGCATGCAGATAATGTAACATCATTTCTCAGATCTAGACTCTATACAGCCTTTCCTCTAAAAAATCAAGATTTCAGTTGCTAAATTGAAAAAAGTAATGTATTTGGTGAAAAAGAAAGAACAGATGAACAAAACATGAAAAATAATAAATGAATACACAATATATATTGTCCTTGTAAAAAGGACGAATGCTTAAATAAATGTAAACACATGTAAATCTTGCCGTTTATTTAAAGGAATAGTTCACCCAAAAAAGAAAATTACCCCATTGTTTGCTCACCCTCAAGCCACCCTCTGTGTATATACTTTTTTTTTTTTTTGTCAGACAAACACAGTCTGAAAAGTATAATAGTGTTGTGCAATAGCCTTTTGTTTGTGTTTTAATTATTTATTTTTTATTAAAGTTATGGTTTAAAGGGGAAATGAAGCACTCAGTCAAGTTTATATTATTTTGTACATTGGATTCCACTAATATGAAAATATATTTTAAAAACTCGATTAATGTAACCATTTAGAAGAAAACAGCATGTTTAACTCTAGATTTTAGACCTAGGGCGCCGCCATCTTGGAATGTCGTTGTGTCTGACGTCACGGGGTTGGTTCCGTTCTCTCAGCCGTACAGATACAGTGGAAGTAAAGGAGACTGTAAAGCCTAATTTAACCCAATGCGTGAAGTTGTGGACGTGGAGCTGCTGCAA
>CAIGQQ010009447.1:0-19588 GCA_903798035.1 Danio albolineatus
ATATATATATATATATAAAACAACTTAGAAAAAAACAACTTATTTTTGGGGTTAAAAATAATAACCCAATTACTTGGGTTAATTTAACCCCTGATGTGTTCTGTCCTATATTTACCCAGTAATAGGGTTAAAAACAACCCAATTTGGGTAGTTTTTACCACTGTGTTTTTAGAGTGTAATAACTAATTTCTTTTAGGTTTGCCATGATGACAGTACTATTTTACTATACATTTTTCAAGATACTATTCAGCTTAAAGTGACATTTAAAGGCATACCTAGGTTAATTAGGCAAGTTAGGGTAATTGTATAATGGGTATTATTGTATAATGATTGTACTGTACTCAATAAACAAAAAGGGGCCTAAAATTGAGCTTAAAAAGCTAAAAACTGCTTTTATTCTAGCCTAAATAAAAAGGAAGACTATCTCCATAAGACAAAATATTATAGGAAATACTGCGAAAAAAATCCTTGCTCTGTTAAACACAATTTGGGAAACATTTGAAGTATAAAAAAGTCACGAGGGCGAATAAATGTTCAACTGTATACCCCAATTTAATATCATGACGGCGACATTATGAACAGACTGTAACCCCCTGCATGCATGATGAGGACACAAACAATTATAAACAACACAGAAACGACAGATCCTAATCCTCAAACCGAGCTGGGGCCGCAGAAAACACCGTGAGGCGGGTGTTTGCTCGCCGGTGGTTCCCTGTCGTGTGAATGACGGCTCCGGTTAACCCCTCCCCCACCGGCGGACACCGAGCACAGCGCTGCGCACATCGTGATCCGGTGGATGCGGAGGGACACGGCGCGGGGTCACCTTTATCACTGCGAACGGAGAACCGCACGGGCTCAGACGGCACTTTTCGGTAGGAAACCATCGTATTTCCAATGTACAGCTGATGCGCAATGGTTTGGTGTTTTAGCCTATTTTACAAGGGTATTGGTGTTGTTGGAAGTGTGTGTGTGCGTGTTGAAGCGTCACTCTCCCTTTTTATAACCGAAATATTCGTTTTCTGAGGCTGTTTTCGGCGTATTTCGTTTGTATCACTGCGCTGTGTGCTGTTAAAACACCGACGTAGCCAAACGAAGACGATTAAATTAAATAAATAAATAAAGGCAGACGTTCTGTCACGTCGTTATTGCTTTCCTGACCTTAACTACTCGTTTTCCATGATGATTAAATATTTAATCCAAGCTAGTAAACAAACGAACGACTGAAATGACGCCGTCACTCATTAATGTCGGTGATTAAATTGTTATAACGAGTACCTAAGCGCAAACGAATTAATTTAGCCTCAAAAATATTAGCAAGGCCGTGTTGATAATCATCATCGCATTACTGTTATGTCACACATTATGAACATCAGACATGGTATTTCATCAATATTGGTGTTTTTCCTCAAGAGCACCGCTTTGCTTTTATACGCAGATATGGCTTAGTATTGAACAAAACATTAATATATCACCTGAGGTGTCATATATCTACAAATATATACGAGTATTTCGCCAGATAGTCGACGAAAATGAAGAGACATCGGCTCGTTTGCTTTAAAATCTGTCGGGAAATATAAGGAGCGCGCCTGAATGAAGGATCCCGGCGGCTGCTCGTTACATAACGGCGAGCAACAACAACACTTGACGGTCCTCGATGATGATGATGAAGAAGAAGAAGAGCACCGACCATGACAGAAACACTGATATATTCACCACACACGAGCACAAATACGAGCACTGGACCTTTTTACGTATTCACAATGTGTTATGTTTTATATGGGGTTCTTCTTGCTACAATCCACGACTTGTTAATTCACTGTGCGCGTATATTCATCGGTAAATGCTCCTCAGGAGACTGTAAATCTACACAAGACTTTGATGGACTGGAGGACATGACGTGCCCCCCTCGCGTCACCAGTGCATGTTTATACAGATCATCCTTTTGTAGCCAATCAGACGCAGTTCTGCATTCAGACGAGCACACTCAGGGTCTGTCAGCACAGCAGAGGCCTGGTACAGTCTAATAAATGCTGGGTTATTTTATCCAACGCTTGGGTTAGATATTTACGAACGTTTGGGTTAAGTCAGGGGCGCCGCTAGCAATTTTGGGCCTCATGAAAAAACATGAGGATGGGCCCCATACTACCAAGCTAGCTAAACTCTTTGTCTGCAATGTAGTTATACTGACCTATGCATTTTATTATTGATTTTGTCCACTACTTATCAGTATTTAGTAAGAGAACGGCCCTGACTGTAGCTAGCAGATGATTTATTGTTCAAATGTAAATATAGTACAAAAAAAAGCAACAGTAATCAAATATTCACTGAAAACTTTACATTTCTAAACACACAAAACACCAGTGTGTAACTATTTAAATAACTGTACTGCAAAAGTGTCAACGTGCAATACACTGGAACAGTGACAAAACTCAATAAGACACAAAATTATATTACAATGAGACCCATAAATAAGCTGAGACCCATAAATGATGCTGAGTGCATCATCCGGGTAATTAAAGTGCACTTATTATTGTTAGAGTTTTCAGTGTGAACGCACTACTGACACTAATTATGCTACAAAATGGCGTAGAATAGTGCACAAGTATGCGATTCGGGACGCAGCTGATGTTAACCTCGAGGACATCGCTGCTTTGACAGTTTACCTGACGATCGCACTCAACAAAGCATCAACTCTCTTCCCGCTACTGACGGACTGAACCATACAGTGAAAGAAGGGAGGGTTCAATTTGACAGTGACAGACACGAGGGGCAGATATACGCCGTATTTTTTATTTCTAATAAATTCTTTTACTTGTAATTTAGAGATACATTCATAATTTATATTACATTATAGTACTGTTATTAATTATAAAGCAGATCTCTGTGGGCCCCTAGAGTGCACGGGCCCTTAGAATCGTCCTAACTTTCCCCCCCTTAGCGGCGCCCCTGGGTTAAGTTTATCACCTTTTATGTGTTTATCCGTATATGACCCATTCATTCATTCATTTTCCTTTGGCTTAGCCCCTTTTATTAATCTGGGGTCGCCACAGCCGAATGAACCACCAACTTATCCAGCACATGTTTTACGCAACATACATGTGTAATTATTTCTATTGAATTGAATTGAATGAGCAAGAAGGTTGCTGGTTCGAGCCCCGGCTGGGTCAGTTGGCGTTTCGGTGTGGAGTTTGCATGTTCTCCACGTGTTGGTGTGGGTTTCGTCTGGGCGCTCCGGTTTCCCCACCACAATCCAAACACATGCGCTATCGGTAGGCCCACACGGAATCTGCGCGCGCAGAATTCCGCAGATTTCCGCAGATTTTTAGCCCATCATTGATTCTGTTTATTTACTGGTGTAAATGTGTGTAAATGTATATTTATACAGTTTTCAAATTAATTTGAGTAAAAATATTGATTAATATGTAAATATTCATATGATTTATTTACAATACAGTTTGTAAAGTAATATTTTCTGTCTTTTAGTAGACATTTTATACGAGGGACTTGCTTTGTTTACCAAAGTGGATCTAATTAGATTCACATTGTAAACATTAAATACAAGTTAAAAATGTATTAGTTTTTATTTTATATATTAATTTTTTTGTTATGATGTTCCTAAAATAATTCCGCATAAATCCACAGATTTTTAACAAAATACGCCGCAGAAATAGCAAAAAACGTCCGCAGATTCCGTCTGGCCCTAGCTACAGGTTAATTGAATAAACTAAATTGTCTGTAGTGTATGTGTGTGAATGAGTGTGTATGGATGTTTCCCAGTGCTGGGTTGCAGGTGGAAGGGCATCCGCTGTTTAAAACATGCTGGATAAGTTGGCGGTTCATTCCGCTGTGGCGACCCCTGATGAATAAAGGGACTAAGCTGAAGGAAAATGAATAAATGAATCGAATGAAACTGACTGTAAGGTTTAACCAGAACATTCAGTTCAGCTACTCAGTGTTTGGTGTTTTCGTCTGATGGAAGGAGCTCAGTCTAAATTAGTTCATTGTTAAATAACTGATTCATTTTTTAGCCATATTCACTATACATACTGATGTTAATGTTGCAGTGTGGTGACTTAAATCAGTAAATATGCATTTTATTTGCTGTATGTACAGTCATGCCTGATAATATGCACACCCATAGCAAATGTTTTTGTTCAAATGTAAAAAAAGGCCTAGAAATTTATATTTTTCCCATGGGGATGCCTCTTAAACATCGTCTTATTATCTTTTCGGACAAGCCTGTGTCATATCCGGTCAAAAACAAAACTTGCTGGTTGAAAAAAGTAACTTGAAGTCAGATCTTGCCAGGGCTTGAATGGTTTCTGTATATAGTGATGTGAGCTGTTGTGTTGGTCGCTGTCCACGGTGCTGAAAACAGATGCACACTGTTCAATATGATGCATTCATGCTTCAAGGGTCATTCGTGCTTAAAGGGCCTCAGCAGGGTGTTTTCACACTTCTAGTTTGAAAAAAGTCAGCAAAGAGTCCACACTGTAAAAAATAAAAAGTTGAGTTCACTTAAAAATTTAAAGCAACCGACTGCAAAGAAATTTTGAGTTTATTAAGCTTCAGTGGTTGAAGTTAATTAAAAACTTAACAAATTAACAAAAAGGATGGTTTAAGTCAAATATACTTTACGGAATAATCATTCAAACAAACTATACAAAAAACAAACAAATCATTTCAAAGCAAAAATCAATCCAAGGCACTCGAAAAACGTGGAAAAATGTTTCAAAAGCCTTTATTCACATGGCTTATTCGTAAAACACCAACGCGTTTCGGCAAGGAGCTGCTTTCATCAAAATGGCGTATTAGACTTTTATTCTTTCTTATAAAGCTTTTCTATCGAAGATTTACAGACTTTTCCCTATTTTTTGTCGAATATGTATGTGTGTGTGCATTCTTATGTATGCATGTGTATATATATGTGTATGTAAGTGTATGTGCATATGTATATATGTGTGTTCATGTGGGTGTTTATATGTATTCATATGCCACGTCAAAGCGTATCTTTCTGTACATATTTGCTCATTTTTTCTATATTTATACTTTTTCATATATGCATTTGTATGCCTTTGTAAGTATGTATACGTATATGTGCTCTCTTATATCAGTGCTGAATTAATGATAGTAGTTGGCTTTGTTTGTTACAAAATTTGAGTATTATTAAGATGTCTGATTGAGTCAGGTGACCGCGGCACTCAAAAGAAACTCTATACGCACCTGATCACTGTTACCCTGATGAAGGCAGCTCCCTGCTGAAACGCGTTGGTGTTTTAAGAATAAGCCATGTGAATAAAGGCTTTTTAAACATTTGTCCACATTTTTCGAGTGCCTTGGATTGATTTTTATTGTATACTTTATGGAATAATTTGGCACAACTTCATACACTGAAGCTTCGTAAACTCAAAATTTCTTTGCAGCCGGTTGCTTTAACATTTTAAGTTGACTCAACTTTTTATTTGCAGAGAAAGTTGTGGCCAAATTAAGACTCAAAATCACCCCAGAGTGGATGAAAACAACCCCAACAGCACACAGGGGTTAATCTAAAAAACCTGTCACCATTCACTGCCATTATACGGATCACCAGGAATCAGATTCAGCCCGAAATCTTCTTTAATGTTCTACTAAAGAAAAACTTCACTTACATATTGAATGACCTGTGGGTGCTTAAATGAACATGAAATTCAGATTTTTGGGTGAACTATCCCTTTAAATCTGTATTTATCACCCCTCCTTTAGGCCATAGGTGGAGTTTTTCCATGACTTCCATGAACGTTCAGTCCCTGTGGAGTAACCCGGGGTTGAGTGTCTCGCTCAAGGGCAAAACCTCTCATCTCTCGCAGGATCTTCTGTTTACAAGCTTTAACCATTACAGACTCTGAGACTCCTGTCTGCTAATGTAGACAATCGCTGTAGCCGATGAACAAACAAAAAGCTTCTTTTTGCTCGATCACTTTCCATTTGACTTACTGTAGCCTTCTCTGGGGTTTAAAACTGTTTCAGTTTTTTTTAGTTTGATCAAATTAACCTCATCTCAGCTTACATGAATCAAACATGCATTAAACGTGCTGTATGTAAGTTTGGACTCTTTTAAATCATAAAAATATCATAATTTGTTTGCAGATATTTAAGAAACATGCTGTGAACATTCTTGTTTATCTGAAGAACAATGCTGGAGTCAGTTATTCTGCTTTGAAAATGTGTTTTCCGTGCCAGAACGCTGTCTTTGTTTATGTTCTTTTAACCCGCCCAATGCCAGTTTAGCCTTGGTGGAAAATCGCATATTTCATTTATTCAGTCAGAAAGGCTCTGAAAGCATGCATCTGTGACCGAATTGCGACCTCCGGTGGACAGTAGCAGACTCCAAAATGAGACAGATTCAGTTCCACATGAGGTTATTAATTAGCAAATAACATAATTATTACGAATGTAACCAGTCCTAACAACACACTTCATGACGAGATACGCAGTGATGAGCAATTTGGCTGTTTGCACCAGACGAAACAGGACAGAAATTTAAATACAGCCACTCAGAAGCACAAAATATGCACTCACTCATGAAATGGTAAAGTTTGTAATCTATTTAACACATATTAACCCTCTTTAACATTATTAAATGCAGATGCTGAATCACGTGTTTAGTTCTAAAGTTCAATTTCATGATCTGAGGTGAACTATCTGCTGCTGCGTTCAGTATATGGCAATAAATGTGATGTAAAATAGCACTCAAACTCACATTGTTAGCATGTATTACTGAATAAAGCACATGAGGTGTACCTGAGGTGATCATTGTCAGCTTTGAGTTGTTCAGCTGTGAGAAACAGAAGCCGTTTCTAATATATCAACTCGAGGTGTTGGTTAGGACAAAAACTCCTTTTAATATGGAGAATATTCCTCTATCGGTTGCCGTTGCTTTTATTTAGAGCACTGTTTAAATCACTCGCTCCTGTCCTCAATCTGGCAACCTGCACTTGCATTTGTTTTGATCCAGGAGTGCAATACCTAGTTCAACCACAGGGTGTCAAACTTACATACTGCACCTTTAAATATTAAGGTAAACGTGGTAAAAATGAGAACGTTTATAAAAAATATTAATTGTCATGATTTTGATCAGAGGTTTGTTTACAATGAACATTAGTTCTCTGGATAACATTTTACTTGACGGGCTGTTCATTAAAAATCTTGTTATCTATTCAAGTTTTAGGAACAACAAATACTAACTTGACTTCTAGTTGATCATTTGGTATCAGAAGTGGCATCATTTACTGTCATCATTTATTCAGCCTGATGTTGTTATGTTTGAACATAAATAAACATATTTTGTAATATAATCTGAGAGATTTCTGTTCTTTTGCTAAAAATCTGCAAAGCTCTGTTCATTTAACAACACTTAAAAGGGAGAGGGGTGTCACGGGGGCGCAGCGGGTAGTACAATTACCTCACAGCAAGAAGCTTGCTGGTTGAGCCATCATTTAACTGGGTCATCTGGCATTTCTGTGTGGAGTTTGCATGTTGTTTGCGTGGGTTTCCTCCTGTTTTCCCTACAAGTCCAAAAACATGCGGTATAGGTGAATTGGGTTAGCTAAACATCCGCTGCATAGAACATATGCTGGAAAAGTTGGCGGTTCATTCCGCTGTGGTGACCTCTGATAAGTAAAGTGACTAAGCCGGAAAAAAATGAATGAATAATAGGGAGAGTTCACCCAAAAATGAAAATCATTTTTGATTTTTTCCTCTGCTGAAACACAAATGAAGTTAAATAGTGAGTACATTTTTATTTTGGGGTGAACTGCCCCTTTTAAATAAATCACTTAATTCATATGCATTCATTTTTTAATCTCTTTTTGATTCATTTTTCTAAAGGTTTTTTTTGTAATAGAGCATTTTCTTTCAAAGTGGAAGAAATCTCTGTGATTTGGTGAGTAAAAGATGATATAACTTTAATTTTGGGGTAATTTAAAGTGCAATTTAAAGAGCATCTACTATGTCTCATTTTACAAGATCTAAAATAAGCCTCTGATGTCCCTAGAATGTGAGTATGAGAAGATTCAGCTCAAAATACCACACAAATAATGTTTGATAACTCTTTGAAACTGCTCCTTTTAGGCTTTGATCCTAATTGTGCTGTTTTGGTGACTGTCGCTTTAAATTCAAATGAGATTGTACTCTTTTTAAAAGAGGGCGGAGCTACAAATGACTGTGTGTCAGCATAGTAGCCGATTCAAGAGCAAGACTATTGGCTTATGCTAATGAGGGAGAGATCATCACTAGTGGGCGGAGCTTTCCTTTTCCTTGATTTGTCAATCAAAGTGTTTCTGTTGATGGTTTTTATCAAGTGTGGTTATAAAAAATAATAATTAATACATTTTTACAGTTAGAAGTCATACACTGTTGCTACACAACTGTGTCTAAACCCCCTATAAAAGTGATTTTTGCATAACAGTTCCTCTTTAACGTGCACTTATTACATTGTCTACAAGGCAGATTGAGATAAGCATATACGCCACAGATGAGAGTCAGAAGGCAGGACTGCTTGAGGTTTTTTTACATCTACCATGTCGATGTCTCTCGCGTGTGGAGCGAGCGTCCCTCAGGCAGCTGTCAGTTCCTTCTCTTCAGACTCCAGTGTTCCCAGCATGCTCTGCAGCAGGAGTGACTCATGCAGACTGCCGTTTACTGTGCTGAGCCGCACATCTGTATCGAGCTTCACTCTAATCGATTCATCTCTGAAACAACCATTCAAATACAGCAGATTATTTATTTATATACAGTTAAAGTCAGAATTATTAGCCCCCCTTTGATTTAGTTTTTCTTTTTTGATATTTCCCAAATGATGTTTAACAGAGCAAGGAAATGTTCACAGTATGTCTGATAATATTGTTTCTTCTGGAGAAAGTCTTATTTGCTTTATTTCAGCTAAAAGCAGTTTATTATTTTTTTAAAACCATTTTAAGGTCAATATTATTCGCCCATTTAAGCTAATTTTTTCAATAGTCTACAGAACAAACCATCATTATACAATAACTTTCCTAATTACCCTAACCTGCGTAGTTACCCTAATTAACCTAGTTAAGCCTTTAAATGTCACTTTAAGCTGTATAAAAGTGTCTTGAGTAAAATATTACTTACTGTCATCATGGCAAAGATTTAAATAAATCAGTGATTAGAAATGAGTTATTGAAGCTATTATGATTAGAAATGTGTTTAAAAAAATCGTCTTTCCGTTAAACAGAAATTTGGGAAAAAAATAAACTCGGGGGCTAATAACTTCAACTATATATTTATATACAGTTAAAGTCAGAATTATTAGCCACCCTTTTAATATTTTTTTCTTTTTTAAATATTTCCCGAATGATGTTTAACAGAGCAAGGACATTTTCACAGTATGTTTGATAATATTCTTTCTTCTGGAGAAAGTCTTATTTGTTTTATTTTGGATAGAATAAAAGCAGTTTTTATTTTTTTTAAATCCATTTAAGGTCAATATTATTAGCCCCTTTAAGTTATTTTTTTTTCTGATAGTCTACAGAACAAACCATCATTATACAATAACTTGCCTAATTACCCTAAACTGCCTAGTTAACTTAGTTAAGCCTTTAATTGTCACTTGAGGCTGTATAGAAGTGTCTTGAACAATATCTAGTAAAATATTATTTATTGTCATCATGACAAAGATAATTTCCCAGAGATGGGTTGCGGCTGGAAGGGCATCCGCTGTGTAAAACAAATGCTGGATAAGTTGGTGGATCGTTCCGCTGTGGTGACCCCGGATTAATAAAGGGACTAAGCCGACAAGAAAATGAATGAATGAATGACAAAGATAAAATAAATCAGTGATTAGAAATGAGTTATTAAAACTATTATGTTCAGAAATGCGTTGAAAAAAATATTCTCTCTGTTAAACAGAAATTGGGGAAAAAATAAACAGGGGGGCTAATAATTCAGACTTCAAGTATATATATACTGCTGTGCAATGTGGACAAAATAATCATATTGCGATTTTTGGAGCGAATATTGCGATTGCGATTTTATTTGGGATTTTGGCAGCTGTTTTTGCTTTTTTTCAAACGCGCTACATACACACATTCTACATGTATTCAGTGCACAAGAAGTGCAGAACAAAACATTTAACAATGAAATACCATAGTATTAAGTTTAATAAATAAAACTGTAGTAAAATTGTCTTTAAAACAGATGACATAAACTAAATGAAGAAGAACTAACCTCAGCTCTAGTTAAACACATACTGTACACAGTAGCACTCACTGCTTGATAAACAAAACTAATAAATTGTCTTAAAAACAGACAACATGAAATAATAAAGATGAACTAACCTTATTTCCAGTCAGAACAGTAAATAAAAACGTAAATCAAAACCACCTATATATATATATATATATATATATATATATATATATATATATATATATAGAGAGAGAGAGAGAGAGAGAGAGAGAGAGAGTTACAATGAAGAACCACAAACCTCGCTTGCTTGTTAATTCATCTATTCATTTTCTTGTCGGCTTAGTCCCTTTATTAATCCGGGGTCGCCACAGCGGAATGATCCACCAACTTATACAGCATTTGTTTTATGCAGTGGATGCCCTTCCAGCTGCAACCCATCTCTAGGAAACATCCACACATTCTCATTCACACACTACAGACAATTTAGCTTACCCAAATCACCTGTACCGCATATCTTTGGACTTGTGGGGGAAACCGGAGCACCCGGAGGAAACCCACGCAACCACTGGGAGAACATGCAAACTCCACACAGAAATGCCAACTGACCCAGCCGAGGCTCGAACTAGCGACCTTCTTGCTGTGAGGTGAACGTGCTACTCACTACGCCACTGTGGCGCCTACTTGTTAATTCACCCTGAAAATTTTAATTATATAGTTAATAACTCATGTTGTTTTAATCATGTTGTTTAAGGGGATGAGGTTCTCAAGGTGATTGCATACCTTTGCTCTAGGGGTCAAACAACAAAAAATAAGCTCAAGAATCTTGGTGCTTTTCTGGAGTCAGATCTGAGTTTCAGTGGTCATGTCAAAGCAGTAATACTATCATCTCAAAAACATTGCAAGAATTAGATGCTTTGTTCCCAGTGAGGACTTGGAGAAACTTGTTCATGCTTTTATCAGCAGCAGGGTGGATTACTGTAACGGCCTCCTCACTGGACTTCCCAAAAAGACAGTCAGACAGTTGCAGCTCATCCAGAACGCTGCGGCCAGGATTCTGACCAGAACCAGGAAATCAGAGCACATCACACCTGTCCTCAGGTTTTTACTCTGGCTCCCACAGTAACATTCAGAATAGATTTTAAAGTATTATTACTTGTCTATGAATCAATAAATGGCCTAGGACCTAAATACGTTACTAATATGCTGACTGAATACAAACCCAACAGATCACTCAGATCATTAGGATCATCTAAAATAGAAATTCCAAGAGTTCAGACAAAGCAGGGTGAATCTGCTTTCAGCTATTACGCCCCCCGCTGCTGGAATGAGTTTCCAGAAATGATCAGATGTGCTCCAACATTAGGCACATTCAAATCAAGACTGAAAACACATCTGTTTAGCTGTGCCTTTACTGAATCAGCACTGTGCTACGTCCGACAGATCACACTATTGTGTCTTTCTTTTCTTTTAACACATCTGTTTTTATTTGTTTTTGTTTTTATTTTCTTATACTTGTCTCTTCTATTCCTGTTTATGCAAAGCACATTGAATTGCCACCGTGTATGAAATGTACTAGACCTGCGCTTGAAGCCGGTCACCACCCAGAGCAACAGGCAGCTACAAAGTCGCTGCTAGTCTAAATGAGGCATAAGTAGAACTCAACTTTAAAGGGGATTTTTCTTTGTTTTAAGAGTTCACACTTAGATATGGCTTCACAATGGCCATTCATGTGCCATATCTGGCCCAGCTCAGACCCAGTTATGGGTTATTAACTTAGCTGTGATCTGGGCCAGATTTGGTCGATGTTTTCCCTTTCCTGGAAGCCAGACTTGGTCCAGTCATATACCGTAACTCACTGCGCCATGTTGGCCAAGTACAAGCTGATTGTGTGGGCCAGAGACATTATGCTATGTAGGCAGCTAGCTCTCTGCTACTCTCACATGCTGCGCCCGGTCAGTACCTGGATGGGAGACCACATGGGAAACGTGTGTTACTGCCAGATATGGTGTTAGTGAGGCCAGCAGGGGGCGCCCAACCTGCGGTCTGTGTGGGTCCTAATGCCCCAGTATAGTGAAGGGGACTCTATACTGCTCAGTGAGCTCAGACGAGACGTTAAACCGAGGTCCTGACTCTCTGTGGTCGTTAAAAATCCCAGGATGTCTTTCGAAAAAGAGTAGGGGTTTAACCCTGGCATCCTGGCCAGATCTGCCCACTGGCCTCCGAACCATCCCCATATCCTAATTGGCTTCATCACTCTGTCTCCTCTCCACCAATCAGCTGGTGTGTGGTGTGCGGTCTGGGGCAATATGGCTTCCGTCGCGTCATCCAGGTGGATGCTGCACACTGGTGGTGGATGAGGAGATCCCGCCATTGTGTAAAGCGCTTTGAGTGTCCAGAAAAGCGCTATATAAATGTAAGGAATTATTATTATTATGTTATTTTGTGGTCCAGAGTCACATTTTACATTTTACTTTTTATCTTGTAATTGTTTTAGTGTGGTGTTACAATGCCTTTAGCCAGAAAAAACACATCAGAAAGAACATTTAGCTTTTTAGCATTTTATTTATATTCATATTTTTTAGCCATTTAGCAAAAATAAAAAGCATGACGCGGATATCTGGTGGACAAATGCAACTTCGTTTATCAAACTTCTAAATGTGCAAAAGAGCTACTCCAACAAGCCTACGCCAAAAATGTGGTCAATTGTCTGACACAGTTCACTTAGCACTGTAATGATTTTTTTTTACTAGAGAAAATAAGATCAATGAATAGCTTTAACTGGAGCAACACATTAATGAGTGCTAAATGTCTATTTAATGGCTGAGTTAACTAGTTCCAGACCTCACTATAGTCCAATAATCCTGGCCCTAATCCTGTGTTTATTTAGTTTTTAATTGGAAAGGTATTTCAGGCGCTGCTGTGTTTGGAAGGCAGGGGGCGCAGCAGATCCACAAGCTGAAATCAACAGCTTGACCTAAAGGCTGATTCATCATTGTTTAAGACAGGGGTGTCCACCAAAAAGCTCAGTTCTGGAGGGCCGGTGTCCTGCATAGTTTCAACACAAGCTGTCTGGAAGTTTCTAGTATAAGAGCTTGATTAACTGGTTCAGGTATGCCTAGTCGGGGTTGGAACTAAGCTTTGGGCTTGGAATTAAACACCCCTGGTTTAAGATGTGTTTTTATTATAATGATCATTGTTATATATCATTATCGTGTATCATATATGATATTATATATCATTATTATTATTTGTATTATTTAAGATTTACACTTTTAGATTTATTTAGGCTTGTGTGATGTTTTCATCCTGAGATTTTGAGTCTTAATTTGGTCATTTTTAAGTCTTGACTTTCTCTGTGTTTCAGCAAATGGGATGATTTTTGGTTACAAATCTTATTTTGACACGTATTTTGGGAAAATGCTTTGAAACTTTTTTTAAAAAAAATCAATAAAAACACTCAATTTGACTACCCTTTCATTATGTTGGGGGCAGTTTTTGCCCCTTCCACTGTAATGACATTGTTTGACTGCAAAGGCATGACAGCATATAATCATGCTTGCTTCATTGTTGGTGGTTTTCCCTTTTAAGAAGAGGTCAAATGTGTCAACATTGCTGTTGATCATCAGTTGCAGTGCAAATAAAGCTTAGTTTCTGGCTTTTATATGGAGTTATATGGAGTATAGACCATTTTGAGGGATTTAAAGAATAACAACGTATTTCCTGCATTTTAAATTTTTACAGCTTTCGAGAATCCAAAAGGGCCAAATATTGATAAATAAAGCTATGACAGCTTTTTTAACGTTAAGATATGATTGAATAGGGCGCCACAGTGGCGTAGTGGGTAGCATGATTGCCTCACAGCAAAAAGGTCGCTGGTTCGAGCCTCGGCTGGGTCAGTTGGCGTTTCTGTGTGGAGTTTGCATGTTCTCCCCGTGGTTGCGTGGGACTCGTCTGTCATTTACACTAAGGGAAGGGCAGAGGGTTGCTGAAGAACTACTGAGAGATTTCAGCTGCTGTCTGGACTTTCACTAACTTTCTAGTCCTCCCTTTCTTTATGTGTTCGATACTTTTCCCCTGCGTTATTTCATTTTATTAGACATAACTTAATTCGTAAGCTAATTAGATTTGTGTTGAAATGTAAGGACTGTATTTTCCAGTATTTTTGCTAGTCTTGCTATGATTTATTGTTACTGTATGGCCATACATTACCTAATTTGTCTCTTACAGAGTTGACAAACAATACTAGGAAAAAATGTTTTCCTAAAAGTAAAAATAAATAAATAATGTTTCAAATTGAATGTGATACTGGAAAGAATAGTTTATAAAGTTTTTTTTTCCTGATTTTTTGCCAAATGTACCTGTAATTCACCCACATTTACCCTAAAAAATGATCATGCAGACTGTAGGTCCACAAACTGGGAGCCAACTGGGATTAGCAATACGGCCACTTCACCATCTAACAGCAGTTTAAAACGCTTTGATGAGCAATCCAGTAATTACAGAGATCAGTGAGCGAGACTTTCAGGACTGAAGCTTTGAGCCAAACATTTAACCTCCAGGAGCTTTTTCAGGGTGACCGTCTCCGAGCTGTAAATCTCACTGTCTGTTTAGTGACAGGTAAGAGATAACATTCATTTCAAACCCTCGCTAGTGAACATGAAGGCTGTTTTGTGTCCTAAAACACAATCTCTCTGCAGCCGTCTCCTCTGTTGCTGCCAGAAAATCAATGCCATTCGACCTGAGCTTTCCAACAACTCTTGACAGTCAAAAATATTGTTAATATTGCCAAGACAATATGAAATAAAAGCATTTTTTTAACTTATTACTATTCAAAATTGTTTCATCAAATGTTTGTTCTTGAATTATCAATGGTCCTAGGAAATACAAATGTACTCCAATTTTAGAATCACTCATTTGTGTATCTGCTACCTCTTTAAATGTTTTGAAGCGTCCTCTAACAGAACTGATGAGCTGGCCAGATTTAATAACAGCACCTGCTTCAGGGAACAGTTTCTCCATCTGCAAACACAACAGCTGTTTGTATTGTTTTTGTGGCACATTACTCAGGACGGGTAACATGTGCCCGGCGTCTTTCTCTTTTGAGTTCAAGCTAATGTGTGTCTTGACTTCAGATGTGTTTGGACAGTTATTATAAATGTAAATGTACAAATAATAATTAAAGAAAAATATAAATAATATATCATATTAATATTCAATATATCATATTATTATTCAATATATCGTATTATTATTCAATAAATCATATTATTATTCCATATGTTATTTAATAAATCATATTCAAAATATCATATTATTATTCCAAATATAATATTATTCTATTTATCAATTTATTTTTCAATATATTATTTTTCAATATATAATAGTATTATTCAATATATCATAGTGTTTTTCCATATTTAATATTATTCTATTTATCAATTTAATATTCAATATATTATCATTCAATATATCATATTATTATTCAATATATCATATTATTATTCAATATATCATATTATTATTCAATGTATCATATTATTCAATTAATCATATTATTATTCAATATATCATATTATTATTATTTAATATATCGTATTATTATTCAATATATCATATTATTATCCAATATATCATATTATTATTTAATACATCATATTATTATCCAATATATCATATTATTATCCAATATATCATATTATTATTCAATATATTATGGTATTATTCAATATATCATATTATTATTCAATATATCTTATTATAATCCAATATATCATATTATTATCCAATATATCATATTATTATCCAATATATTATATTATTATTCAATATATCATATTATTATCCAATATATCAAATTATTATTCTATATATCATATTATTATTCAATATATCATATTATTATTCAATATATCATCATATTATTATTCAATATATCATCATATTATTCAGTATATCATATTATTATTCAATATATCATGTTATTGTTCAGTATATCATGTTATTATTCAAAATATCATTTTATTATTATTCAATATATCATATTATTATCCAATATATCATATTATTATTTAATACATCATATCATTATCCAATATATCATATTATTATCCAATATATCAAATTATTATTCAATATATCATAGTAATATTCAATATATCATGTTATTATTATATTTATCATTTTATTATTCAATATATCATATTAATATGCAATATATCATATTAATATTCAGTATATCATATTATTATTCAGTATATCATATTATTATCCAATATATTATATTATTATTCAATATATCATATTATTCAATATCAATAAAAATAACAATAGATCAGAATACACTGTACATTTAACAATCAACATTTTAGGATGATCTCTCTCTCTCTCTCTCTCTCTCTCTCTCTCTCTCTCTCTCTCTCTCTCTCTCTCTGATTAATCTCTTAATGGCCGTTCTTTCACATTACATCAGAGCCCTGAACCTCCAGCAGTCACGTGACCTGCTTAATCACGGCTAGGCCAATCAGACGGAGCTCTATCTGAGGCAGCGCTGTCTCCTGGCAACTCCCGGCATGCTTTACTTACATGCTGTAAGCTGCTGGTTATTAGCTGTGATCTGCTTAGAGAGGAACCTGCAGGATCCACTCCTCTCACATTCGAAACACAACACCTCACGCCCTCGCTCAAACCCAGTGCTTCTCAAACTTTTTTCATCAAGTACCACTTCAGAAAAAAATGCTCTCTCCAAGTACCATCATAATGACGAGGAAGATTAATTTCTATTATTAAGAATATTTATAATTGTCAGCCACTTTAAACATTATAAATAGTTTGAACACTAAGACTGTACTGTGCTTATCTGCGGACCCGGTACCGGGTCCGGTGATGTCATCAACTTCCCTTTAATTTTTGAAGGTCCGTGGTTGCCCAAGACCCCTATAAGTGGTTCCGTTTGAAAGCGTAGAAGCTATATTTTATGCACATATGCATCACTTAGGTTTTTATTTTACTGTACAAAAGTTATTAACATTTAATTACACACCAAAAAACTGGATACCCGAGCTGTCATTTTCCTATTTTTACATGCTTCAAATATGACACACATGTACAAGTCATAGCTCAAATAAAAGCTCTTGCCCGTCCATGTACGATTCTAGAGTTCCTTTACTGAATTATATTCACATATCAAACAGTTATCGAATGAATCACCGCGTTTTTTATGGCGCAGAAAAAGAAGACGGACCAAAAATAAGCTTTTTTTTTCTAGGAGCTGAGGAAGTTTTGGAGAAGCTGACTTTGACTTCTTTGATATAATGTTATGATACAAACGGAAAGGAGAAATGAGAAAGTAATGGAGACTCATGTTCTTATCATGTAAGAAATATGTAGAAGCAAATATGTCATATTTGATATGAATGATCAAAAAGTTATTTTCCCAATATTCAATTGAATTACAATAACCTTTGCGTACTCTATGATAGAGACTAAATTCTTTTTCCTAGTGTTTGCTGCTCTCTGCTGGTTTAAGCAGAACTGTCTGGAGTTGTCTTATTCTCTTATGGGATTATCTACACACTTTCAAAAAAGCATTTTAGAACAAAAAATAAAAAAGCGCTCAATGTTGAAGTGATTCATCATAAAACAGAAAACATAACAAATATTATTTATTACTTTCAGCAGTTTCTTTTGTAAATTCAAATGGTTTTCTGTCCAATAACACTGGGATTTGTCATTTATACCACTACATTTGGATATGGAAGATTTTCAAAGTTTGGTAGGCGGAAATTACATAAAAAACGTATAGCACCTCTCATCAGTTGGAATACAATAACTTTTGCATAGATTATGATAGAAGCATTTTTCTTATGATTACTGACATATGCAGGAACCACCACAAATTAATTACAGCAACCTAGACCACACAGAACCTAAAAGGTACTCTGTTAAATTTGAGTTTATAAAGAAAAAATACAGAAAGCGCCTCTTTTTTTAAGTGTTTATGATAACACAGACAACATATACAATTATTTTAATGACTTTCAACAGGGTTTTCTTTAAAATGACACCACATTTTTGCATTTACTCCTCTGCATGTGGATTTGGGAAGCTTTTAAAATTGGGTAGACAAAATCCAGGAGGAAATCCCAAAATAGCACCAGAATGTAAGAGGTTAAAAGTTAATTAAAAAAAGGTAGGCTGCTGTTCTTAAAGTAAAAAGCTAACAAATAGTAGTAACAAATAATAATAACATAATAACAAATAGTAGCCTATTCATCAAAACCTGGAAATGTTACTTGGACCTCATACTGTACTCGCGCAGTCGTGCTTTCCCCTTCAAGCTGCTTCCGTGTTCTACCTTGCCGGCATTTAACCAATAGTGTCTCTGCAAGAAAGTGATGTCATGCCGCACGTGTTGCTGTTTCTGTGTTAAGTCAAGAAAGAGGTAGAACTCTGTGCCACCGCATAACTGTAGATGTGTTAAAAAATAATATGTGTATGGCGCCACGGTGGCGTAGTGGGTAGCACGATCGCCTCACAGCAAGAAGGTCGCTGGTTCGAGCCTCAGCTGGGTCAGTTGGCATTACTGTGTGGAGTTTGCATGTTCTCCCCCGTGGTTGCGTGGGTTTCCTCTGGGTCCTCTGGTTTCCCCCACAAAGACATGCAGTACAGGGCAATTGAGTTAGGTAAATTGTCCATAGTATGTATGTTTGTGTGGATGTTTCCCAGAGATGGGTTGCAGCTGGAAGGGCATCCACTGTGTAAAACATATGCTGGGTAAGTTGGCGGTTCATTCCTCTGTGGCGACCCCTGATTAATAAAGGGACTAAGCCGAAAAGAAAATCAATGAATGGATGAATAATAGCGAATCCATATTTTCATAATCATGCTATATCCATATTTTCCATAAGTGTCACTAATAACAAGCTTTTGTGAATTAAAACATGGCTGCTTTCTGTGAAACTAGGCAGGTTTTGCCTCATTTGTTGGCCACAATTAACATTTCACTATTACTGTCAGTGAAAATCAAACTGATTTATATTTAAAAGAGTCTTTTTGAAGAAATCATTGCAGCAGTAAGTCATTAAACGATGAGACGAGCGTAAAATGAGCTTTTCATATGAAAACATGTGCAGATGCGGTCAAGCTTGCGTTCAAATTTTTAAATGAAGTTTACGTATTGTGATCATGATTAGTTTTAACTACCTTTTCAGCTAGCTGAAATGCACTGCCAAACATTGAAATGACTGTGTGGATGCAGAGACGCCGCTAAGGGGGGGAAAGTTAGGATGATTCTAAGGGCCCATGCACTCTAGGGGCCCACAGAGATCTGCTTTATAATTAATAACAGTACTTTCAAGAGTTCACACTTAGCTGATGATTGATAATAAAGCGTATTTGG
>CAIGQQ010009456.1:0-12828 GCA_903798035.1 Danio albolineatus
ATATATATATATATATACATACATATATATACATACATATATATACATACATATATACATGTTAAAAATAATCCTTTATGGTTAAATGTCATCCAAAATATATTTCTAAGTATGAAAACATGAGTTACTAATAAACAATTCTGTGTGAAACATTTGAAAAATCCTATGTAGAATTAAGAAACTGTGATTTAACCAATCATTTCTGTACAAATGTATGTTTTAACAAGACAGTACATATTTATTACAGTAAACTGTAATTCAAAAATGTTTATAAGTATGAAAAATGTAGAAAATACAGTAAATAAATAATATACATACATTTCTTAACAGAAATAATTCCATTTATATATATATATATAAACTGTAATTTTACTTAATACTGTAATTATAAACTGAATCATTTCTGTAAAATATGCATGGTCATCCTTTAATGATAAAATATTCTTTAAAAATTCTTAAAAATTCTTAAATATATTAGATTTTTCTATTTTTTTACATATATTAACTTATTTTTATTATTTTCTATACAGTTGTCAGCACCATTCTTCTAAAATATTTAAGTATCATTACAGTAAACTCCTGCCAACATCAGCTACATTTCAACATTGTTTATAAATGCGCAGAATTCAAGAGCATCAGACCAATCAGCATTTGATTACATTCACGAATCATTTTTCATCTGATGTTTTCTGAATCTGAATGTCTCCTCTCTGAAAGCGTCACACACAATCAAAAGTGGCCCAGACCTCATTTACAGACAGCAGCTTCTCTCTCTCTCTCTCAGTCAGAAAACACATCTCTCAGGTGTGAATAATGTTGCATCTTAATAATGAAAGATGAACCGTGTTTTACATATAAATACACATCCATTGTGTGCTTTGAACCAAAAGGGACTGATTCAGATCGAAAGAGCTCAAGTCCTGCTATTATGCAATCTATAGAGCTGTCTAATGGCATGCATCATAAATCCAGCACATATGAACACGCATGTAAATCTATATGCACTCATAAATCCATATAACACACCTTAGAGATATAGTTCACCCCTCCAAAAAAGAAAACGCACTCACCCTCACATGATTAATGGGTTACTTTTTTCAGTTGAACACAAAAGAAGATATTTTGAAGAATGTTGGAAACCAGTAACCATTGACTTCCAATCCATAGTATACCGAATAGGACATCTTATAGGAAACATCCTTCAAAATACCTTCTTTTGTGTCCAGCAGAAAGAAATTCACTTGAGAGTGAGTATATGTTGAATAAATGTTCATTTTTAGTGAGTGAAATATGCCTTTAAAGTCAATAATGACCAAATAGTGACTATTTATGAAGCGTTTTACAATTCCAAAATAATATTTAATTAATTAAACGTCGCATACTTCAAATATATCTATGATAAAAACGTGTTATTGCTTCTCACACATCACAAAACCACCTTTCACGGTTGACGTTTGTTATAATATACGCACGTGCTAATTGTTTTGCTAATTATTTTGTAAGCAAAGCGCGGGAACAACAGAAAAACGGATAAACAAGGCACCTCACATAATAAAAACAGCAATATATTGTGAAAACTGACATTTAAAAGCAGCATAATTAATAAAATGATGTAGCTGTTATGAAGAAAACGCTGATACAGACGGTATTGTGTTTGGAGTGCCGTTAAACGGTGACGCGCGTCACTCACCTGCACGACACGGTGATCTCAACTTTAGTGGCGGGAATCACGGCGGCGAGCGGCTCGAAATCCGCCAGACTCGCCATGTTGAGGAAACCGCCGGTTAACGTGGACATGATACCGGAGGAGTGCAGCGGAGACTCACCGAGATCATCCTTCACTCCGCCGATCAGCGAGTGTGTGTGTGTGTGAGAGTGAAGGGAGTCACAGCGCTTCACACGCGACGTCACGGGGGCGCGCGAGATGCGTGAACGTCCCCACTGATACAGTCATGAGGAGTGTTTCTACTGTAAATGACATTTCATTTCTGCTTTATGAACGACATTTCTGTTTCCTACTGTAAATGTCATTTCTGTTTATGTCTGTATCCAAAATATTGTGAGCGAGCTACTGTACGGGAACGTTGGCCATGTGGAGATATGAGGTAAATATTCTCACTTAAGCACAGATTGCTTGTCAACTACCACAAGTAAATACTACAGTGTTTTACGAGATAGTTAATACTATAATAATAGTACTGATTAGTTCATTATAATTATATACTAATTAAATTAAATTATAAACTTTAATTATAATTAAAGTACCATAATTCAGTATAATTATTACAGTATTAATTTATGAGCAATATCAGCGTTATGCACTCAAAAAATGATTACTGCTGCTTGTTCAAACTACCTGCATATAATGAGCTGAAACAACACAATTCTTGTAATTTCTTTGGCTGAATTTCTTATTTTACATTCAGTTCACTTAAATTTGTGTTTTGTGTTGGGACAACATGACTGAATTGTGTTGGTCCAACTACCTGGTTAGGGGATTTGTAGTTACCAGCATGCTTTGCGTGGGATTGAATTAAGTAAATTAAAATACTGACAATAAAAGTAATCTTGGATGTTTTACATTAATAGAAAGACTCGTTAGAGTTTAATATTTACTTTAGTTTGAAGATTTAGAAGATTTTCATTTAATGTATTGAGTTTTGAGGTTACCGCCTTGCAGAAGCACCCGTGCTATGGGTATTCGCATTAGCAACAATGCAATTTGTTGCGTTGATTGTTGAGCAATAACTGTCCTAAAATGAGTTCTGAGATCAGTCTCAATCAACTGTACATGGAACTCATGAAATATGCTTAAAAATGGCTTCATTTAGGATAACTTCAAATACAACTAGGAGACTTCAAAATGTACGACACATAATAGACATGATATGATCAGACCTTTGAGTTTAAGTTAAACAAAAAGACAAAAGTATTTAACTTTTATATTGTTAAAATCATGTTGGACCAACTCAATTGCGTTTAATTGTGTAAATATATATATATTTTTAGTTGGTGCTAAACAAATTTGTTGGATGGAAATCCTGCCCTCAATTAAATTGAGTTCATCCAATGAGTTATTTTTTTGAGTGTGGATGTGACATTTGCAATAAAATCTCAAAACATAAATTGACAGAGGAAGTATATATTAACGTTATATTGAAACATCGGTTTATATTTTCCATAACATCTAACCACAGAGTTGTGGGAGCAGAAATATATCAATCTGTAAACATTTTTTATATTTTAAATAAGAAAAATAAACATGCGTTATGGATGTGACGAAAGAAGCTAGCAAGTTTACAGTCTACAACATATTTTGCAGAAATTCTTTGAATTAAAATGCACAACCTATAAGAAATAATGATAATCAAAAGGATAAGACTTGTCTTTCTATAGAACAAAAATGAGTGATTTTATTTAATTTGACATATTTGCATATATAAGGAAAAAGCTTTGTTATGGATGTGACATCTCTCTGTTATGGATTGTGCGACTTTTGTATATCAAATATAATAGTTTGAAAACACTGACAGATACGTTTTTGAGTATTTTTAAAGCACTGTAAAATACAAGCCTACACAAAAATGGCAGAAACGGTTTTGCTATTTTGGGGAAAACTTTTTTTTTTATGGCAAGGTTGACATTTGCATGGAATTGCTCATATAATATAATATATTATCAGCTGTTGTGGTAATTTTATTGAATTTTAATTGACAAGAAGGTAATTTTCTAGACAAGAAAGGTGATGATCCACTTCAAATGTTGACTAAAATGATTTTTGTCGCTTTATACTAAATAAACAAAAATCTTGAGTGTTTTTTGGAGGAACAACTTAATAGTTTTATGTTCACTCATTCATTTTCTTTTCAGCTTAGTCCCTTTATTAATCAGGGTTCGCCACAGCGAAATGAACCACCAACCTATCCGGCATATGTTTTACGCAGCGGATGCTCTTCCAGCTGCAACCCATCACTGGGAAACATCCATACACACTCATTCACACACATACACTACGGACAATTTAGCCTACCCAATTCTATATACCACATGTCTTTGGACTTGTGGAGGAAACCGACGCCAACAAGGGGAGATTATGCAAACTCCACACAGAAATGCCAACTGAGGCTCAAACCAGCGACCTTCTTGCTGTGAGGCGACAGTGCTGCCCACTGCGCAACCATGACACCTTGTTTTAATATCAATCAACTTAAATTTGTAAATAATAATAATAATAAATATTAATCTATCTTAATTGATCTAAGTTGTGACAAAATTAAGGAATTGTGCAGAACCCAGCATTTTTAGTGTATATAGTATTTAAAAAAAAGTATATATAATTAAAAAGAAATGATGGTAGGACAGTACTTTTCATTGTTGGGTGACCTATCCCTTTAATTTGGTGACCCATTAGGTTTGTAATTCAATAATATACTCTATCAGTATAAATAAAATCAGCCACAGCTCGATATAGCACTCATAGTGTTATAAGGCTATTGCATGGGTCATAAAAGAGGATGTATTTAAATGCATTGAATATAAATTTAAACAAACATATCTTCATTCAATCATAAATAAAATCAAAGTGTCTAACGTTGCAATCATTTCATACTTGATTAATTTATTTATTTGTGTAGTTGATTTTATTTTATTATTAATTCTATAGTAAATTATTAATTGAGGGCTCATAAATTTCTGTTCTGCAATAAAGAATAAATAATACTAACAATAATAGTAACAATAATAATCAGTTTCTTCCAAAAATAGCCCACATCTTTACCTGTGGTATGTTCTTTATATGCCTGATATGCCTCATTGAGCTGCTGTAAATGAAGTGAGTCATAATAAACGTCATATACTGTATGTGAATATGATCACTGCACACCTCGCTGTCTGATTGCATCAATACATTTTCTCCCATAAAGAGCCCATAAATAGCTCCTGAATGCGGCTGTGGTCATGACGGCACACAAACGTATTGATCTGTGCTGAGTTTGATGAACATAGGTTGTGTTTTCCTCACACCGCATCTGAAATGTTCACACACCTCTACTGTAACTATTATTAGTGGCTCTCATGCTGAGCTGAGAGCAGCTGATACGCTTAACTGTTAAGTAAATATACAGCATAAACCTTAACAATAAATACTATACTACTGCTTTACAGTTAATACTACACATTATTGCGTTACTAGCATGTTTTAGGCTGACATCGCTAGTTGCTAGGGGTTCTGAATGGTTGCTAGTATTGTTAAGCAGTTGCTAACATGATCTTATGGCATTGCTAGCATATTTCATATAGACACTACTGTTGTTGCAAGGCATTTCAGGTGGTTGCTAGGGCGTTCTTGCTAGCTTTTAAGTTGTTTTGTGTTGTTGCAGTTGCTACAGTAGTACATTTTATTACCGCATAGCTAGCATGTTTCAGAAACTCAGGTGTTTGCTAGTGTATTCTTGGTAGTTGCTAAGGTGTTGCTATGTAGTTCTTTAATAATTTGGCTGGGTGTAGCAATGCATGATGGGTGGTTGGTTGCTAAGGCACTCAAGTTGTTAAGTTGTCCTGTATGGCTGCTATTGCTAAGCAGTTACTAGCACATATTGCATTGCTAGCATATTTTAGACAGATACTAAGCTAGTTGCTAGGCATTCTGATTTTTTGCAAGAGCATTCTGGGTTGTTAGGGTGCTATGTAGTAATTATTCTGGGTGGTTGCTTGTTAAGGTGTTGATATGTGGTTGCTAAGGTACTCAAGCCGTTAAGTTGTTCTGCAAGGCTGCTAGTGTTGCTACGCAGTTGCTAGCACATATTTTTCCATTGCTAGCATATTTCAGACAGATACTAAGCTAGTTGCTATAGGTGTTCTAACTGTTTGCTAGAGCTCTGTGTGGTTGGTTGCAAAGGTGTTATGTGGTTACTAAGGTACTTAGGCTAATTAGTATTAAGTATGGCTGCCAGTATTGCTAAGCTGTAGCACATATTATTGTATTGCTAGCACATTTCAGACAATATCTAAGCTAGTTGCTAGGCGTTCAGGGTGGTTGCTAGGGTACTGTAACTAGTTAAGTTGTTTTGTATGGTTGGTAGTAGTGTTGTTATACAGTCGCTAGTTTTTATCACTGCTTTGCTAGCATATTCAGACACTGCTAATTGTTAGATGTTCTGGTGGTTGGTTGATAAGGTGTTGGTATGTGGTTGCTAGGGTGTTATATGTGGTTGCCATGGTACTTTTTCGTTGTTGTTGTTGCTTAGGGTGCTGTTATTTTGTTATTGAGTTACTAGTGAGTTATATCACGCTGCTTACATTAACTAGTTAAGTTGTTTTGTATGGTTGGTAGTAGTGTTGCAATACAGTTGCTAGTTTTACTGCTTTGCTAGCATGTTCAGACACTGCTAATTGTTGTTCTAATGGTTGGTTGCTAAGGTCTTAAGGTATTTCATATGGTTGTTAAGTTCTGCATGGTTGCTATGCAGTTGCTAGTATGTATTATTGTATTGATAGAATATTTCAGATTGTTACAATGCAAGGTGTTTTGGTAGAGCTCTGTGTGGTTGGTTGCTAAGGTGTTGGTATGTGGTTGCTAGGGTGTTCTGTGTGGTTGCTATGGTACTATGCATTTGTTGCTTTGAGTGCTGTTTTGGATAGTGTTCCCATGGAGCTACTAGTGAGTGATATCATACTGCTATGTGCTGGATTGCTAGCATATTTCAGACAGTACCTAAGCTGGTTGCTAGGCGTTCAAGGTGGTTGCTAGGTTAAATAGTTAATTTGTTTTGTACAGTTGGTAGTAGTGTTGCTATACATTCGCTAGTATTTATTACTGCTTTGTTAGCATGTTCAGACACTGCTAATTGTTAGATGCTCTGGTGGTTGGTTGCTAAGGATGTATGGTATTTAGTGCTGTTGTTAAGTTCTACATGGTTGCCATGCAGTTGCTAGTATGTATTACTGTATTGATAGAATATTTCAGATAGTTACTATGCGAGTTGCTATAGGTGTTTTGGTAGAGCTCTGTGTGGTTGGTTGCTAAGGTGTTGGTATGTGGTTGCTAGGTTGTTCCGTGTGGTTGCTATGGTACTATGGATTTGTTTCTTGGGGTGCTGTTTTGGATAGTGTTGCTATGGAGTTACTAATGAGTGTTATCACACTGCTCTATGCTGCATTACTAGCATATTTCAGACAGTTCCTAAGCTGGTTGCTAGGCGTTCAAGGTGGTTGCTAGGGTACTATAAATAGTTCATTTGTTTTGTATGGTAGGTAGAAGTGTTGTTATACAAGTTGCGATAGGTGTTTTGCTAGAGCTCTGTGTGGTTGGTTGCTAAGGTGTTGTTATATGTTTCCTAGGGTATTCTGTGTGGTTGCTAGGGTACTCTGTTTGTTGCTTTGCATGCTGTTTTGGATAGTGTTGCTATGGAGTTATTAGTCAGTGATATCCGACTGCTATATGCTGCTTTGCTAGCATATTTCAGACAGTACCTAAGCTAGTTGCTATAGGCGTTAGCGGTGGTTGTCAGGGTACTGTAACTTGTTAAGTTGTTTTGTATGGTTAGTAGTGTTGTTATACAGTCGCCAGTTTTATTACTGCTTTGCTAGCATGTTCAGACACTGCTAATTGTTAGATGCCCTGGTGGTTGGTTGCTAAGGACTTACAGTATTTCATGTAGATATTAAATTCTGCATGGTTGCTATGCAGTTGCTGTATTATTGCAAGGTGTTTTGCTAAAGCTCTGATTGGTTGTTAAGGTGTTGGTATGTGGTTGCTAGGGTGTTGTGTGCTTGCTATGGTACTATGGATTTGTTGCTTAGGGTGCTGTTTTGATATCTGAGTGATATCACCCTGCTATATGCTGCATTGCTAGCATATTTCTGACAGCATTTAAGCTGGTTGCTAGGGTACTGTAACTGGCTAAGTTGTTTTGTATGGTTGGTAGTATTGTGGCTATACAGTCGACAGTTTTACTGCTTTGCTAGCATGTTCAGACACTGCTTATTGTTTAATGTTCTGGTGGCTGGTTGCTAAGGACTTAAGGTATTTCATGTGGTTGTTAAGTTCTGCATGGTTACCATGCTGTTGCTAGCATGTGTTATTGTACTGATAGAATATTTCAGATAGTTACTATGCAAGTTGCTATAGATGTTATGGTAGAGCTCTGCGGTTGGTTGCTAAGGTGTTGTTATGTGGTTCCTAGGGTGTTCTGTGTGGTTGCTAGGGTACTCTGTTTGTTGTTTTGTATGCTGTCTTGGATACTGTTGCTATGGAGTTACTAGTGAGTGATATCACACTGCTGTATGCTTCTTACTGTGTTTTAAGACATCGATGTACCCTCGCTATCAGAAGAGGCTTCTTCTAAAATAAATATTGAAAAATGGCAACAACGCTAAAGTTTTTACAGTAGCGCATCCTTTAAACCACAAAGCCTGTACTGGAAATGAAAATTTAAAGACATACCTAGGCAGTCTCTTAAATAATACAATAGGAGATGAACAAACTTCTGTGCAGTCCTAATAAAATATATTATAAATTCTGTTTCGCAGAGGAGCGAGTCAGGCTGCGCGGTCCTGCTGACACGCTGTGGCATTTCATGTCAACTCTTTTATACTTTACACATTAATAATTAACGCGTTCCACTGAGAAATGACAATGAGATGTCTGCTTGTGTCTGTGTTTTGACATCCGCGGCCGCACATAAAGCAAGTTTCCCTTTTAAAAGAGAATATTTGTCAGAGTCAGCTGGAGATGATAAATATTTCACCGTGGTTTCTGTGCTTGTATTAAGTGCCTCGTGTCACAGAGCAGGAAGCCGCGGCGATTATGATGCAGTTATTTCTGTCGGCTTTGAGAGTCCAGGTGTGAAACTTCATCATATTCAGTGAAGTGCAGGGACAGACTGATGGATCACACACATTAAAACTTCCAGGTGACAAAAGAACTTGTCAAACTACAGAATAGAAAACTCACCGAGCTTCGCTTTACCTCACCTAATACCTGCAAAACACACACACAGGGAGCAGAGACTGTTATAAAAATGAGCATGAATTACAGTCAGCTGTGATCATGATGATGATGATGGAGAGCGTACAGTAATTGTGGTGCTGCGCTCTTGTGGCCTGCGTTAGTGGTGCTTTATTTAAAGAGACAGTGTGATTACATATACACTCACCGGCCACTTTATTAGGTACACCTTACTAGTACCAGGTTGTTTCCGGTTGACTATTTTTTTCTGACATCCCTCCACTTTCCCTTTTTCTCTCAGCCATATTCTTCAGATGTACCCTCTTTGTGGGTTTGAACAAGATGAGCAAGGACAGAAGGTACAAACTTCCTTTAAGGACAGCAAGGCAAGTTTGTTTACTATTATTTATCACGCCTGACTGAGCAGGCAATCTCATGAAATAGTCATATTTAGTTAACCAAACATGAAAGGCCTCCAACTTCAGGCTTCCCTCACCTTTGGTGTCCAACAACATGTTCTTAAATTGCCCCCTTTGTGAGCACCAACAGCTCTCCAGCAATCATTTCTTTGAACTGCGCCCCCATGGACTCCAAATCTCCAGCCTCCCGCAGAATGAAGAAACAGCTCCTCTGGAGGTGGGAGGTAAAGATATTCCAGCCTGGATCCTTGGCTAGACACATTCCCTGTATGCTATCACAATTTATTTGAGTTTCAGGGTCCGTCCATCGCAATCTTCTCGCCATGCGACTGAACACATACATCATCCAATTTACCAACATAGACTCATTCTGAAAACGTAACCCTATAGACATCTCTGGAGATCACGGATTATGTAGCCAGAGGTACGTATGGCTGCGTTTCGTCTTTAAAACAAACGCTAGGGGGCGGTATGACCAGTGTTGGGTGTAATGCGCTGCTAAGTAACGCGTTACTGTAATTAAATTACTTTTCCACTGAAAAAGTAAAGTAACTAATTACTGTTAATTTTTAGGTATTTTAATTACAGTTACTTATAATGTGCCTGCGTTACATTGTAAAATAATTAAACTCGCTGAATAATCTTACACAATTTTATTAATTTATGTTCTAAAGGTAAAAGTAAACTCTGGCGCTTTAAAATCATCGTAGTGCAGATGCATGTGATAGCGCCGCGTGTCAGTTTGCTGCTAGTCATAAAGCGGAAGATGTCGGACTCAGCCGAAGCGAGTGGCTGTTTTACCAAATGAAAATATTCCCAGACAAGAACATTACAGTATTAATCAATTTGTTTTTCCTCATTGCGCGCCTGCGTGCTCTAGTGCACGGCTTTTTCAAGGCTATCGCGCACCTTACATGGGCTGGTTCATGAAGATTACTATGAGAAAGGCTAGGATGACTACGCAGATGTGACAGAGGGAGTCGGCGAATTTAACATGACTGATGCTGCTCTGTTTACAGAGTAATAAGACACCTTTTCCTCGATCGGATCACAGGTAAACAAGAGAGACACAATCCAGTTCAAAAACATGCCGTATAAATCTTAAGCCTTTTGTCCACTTCCGATCATACTGCACGGGCTTTCATTCTAATACCGCCAAAAATAATGCTGTTTTTGTAAAGATTGCCTGATCCTGCCTGATCGATAGATATGCAGAATAATATTTAAGAAGATACTAAACATTGAATACTAAAAATTATTATGCATGTAATTATTATAGATTTTTTTAAAAATATAATATAATAAAGATGATCCAGAAAACTAAAAGCTAAACTATTTCATCTCATATTACTCATATGTTTTATCTAAGTATTTATTATTTACAGAGTTAAATTTTTATTATTTGTCCACTCAAGGTTTAGAGGGATTTCAAGAAGTATTTAGTTAAGTTACTTATTGAGTAATTAAGTTACTTTTCAGACACAGTAATTAGAAAAGTATTTTAAATACAATATTGATATTAGTAATTAATTACTTTTTTAAAGTAACTTACCCAACACTGGGTATGACACCTTTTCTTTTCGTGCTACCAGCTGACCGATTACCTACGTGTGGACGGCTTTCCCACTGTAACCAATCTGTCAAGGGGCTCGCTGCAAACGTTGGGGCACTTGAGACGCAGAGTGGAGTTGACTGGGGTGCGAGTCTGGCGAAGAATGGTTACTGAAAGCAGGTAAAACAAAAACAGAAGCCTAAAAATAAAATAAACAAGTAAATAACAGGGTGAAATTGTGGTAAAATCTGAAAGCGTGGTAAAGAATCAGGCTGCTTTTCTTTTTCTGGATTGCTTTTCAAAACACTATCGGTTGGGTTTAGGGAAGGTCGGTTAGTCAGTCGCCAGCGGCCTCTGGTGGATGTACGTGAGAACAGCAGGCGTAAATGGCACTCGAGAGAGAAATTTGAGATCTGAAAAAGCGTACACAGCGGCCTCTGGTGGACACGCGAAAACTAAAACTGCAAAAAAGAAAAAAAAACGTATCTCCTGGGATGTACTTGACCCTCTCTATAAATGTATACAGGGCTACGTTTTTAGAATAAGTCTGAGTTGCAATTTGCATAAATAGAAATCCCAAGTCTCTTGGAAGTTCTGGGAGTGTCCCGGCTGTCACCACCCTCGTCTACCTCCCGCCGCCCGATATACATCGTGCACCCCCCTCACACCACCCCCTCACAACCCTGCATAATGTCGAATACAAAGCACAAAATCAAAGAGAACTGCATGATCCGCTTTGGTGCATAACTGTTCAGAGTCGGACAGCTCGCGTCACCCTCCGCTTTCAATATTAACGCAATAATAATCAGCGTTTGCGTTTAATGAACACAGCTGCACTTCCACAGTGGGTTTTTGACAGATGACGTTTAATTCAGTTGACATCTGACATTCAAATCACTATCGGCTAACATTGTGTTGACAACTAAAGCTCGGAGTCAGTCAGAAATACAGAGAGCCGGAGCGTGGCCGGAAAACTAAGAGCTTTGAACAACGTTTTACAAACGCTTTCCGGTCCGTCTTCATATGTTTATTTCATCGAGCGCAACGCCGCCAGACATTCCGACATGTAAACTAGCACATTTAGTGGAGAAAAGCACTGCTCTACATAGATAAGTGGTTCAGGCACGAGTAAATCTCCTCTCACGACTCAGTACGGTGTGTGAATGTAAATATACACATACATATATACAGTACAGTATCTAGTGCATTAATGTGAACACTACACAGAACCAATAGGTGTAGACACGAGGAGTTTTCAGCAGGGAGTGTTAATGGACTGACAACCACACAGAACGAGTGAGGAGGCCGTACGCGAGTTTCTATAGTGTTACGGTTATAGTATATACTGTGTGTGTTGTGAAAACGGCTTCTTGATTTGGTCACCGCATGATTAATGAATTAGATTACGTAAAATACAGAGCGTGTTTAAGGTCGCGGTGATTCCAGTTAGGCGAGGAGAAAGACAATCAACAGCACAGGTATGGACAGAAAGCCAAATCTTTGTCCTTGAAATGTAGCTGTTAGAATATATATATTACATTTACATGACTATAAATGCCACTAGAGCCGTGTCGAAAATTCATTTGAGGGATTGACTCCGCGTCGCTGCTCTCACTTGAATCGATTCTGAGCTAGTTTTTAACAGCA
Organism: Danio albolineatus; assembly: GCA_903798035.1. Taxonomy (NCBI): domain Eukaryota; kingdom Metazoa; phylum Chordata; class Actinopteri; order Cypriniformes; family Danionidae; genus Danio; species Danio albolineatus. The sequence goes on from CAIGQQ010009456.1 coordinate 12,566, forward strand.
GATGGAGCTCTAGGATAGTTTTTAACAGCAGATGGTGCTCTAGGATAGTTTTTAACAGCAGATGGCGCTTTATAGGCTAGTTTTTAACAGCAGACGGCACTCTAGGCTAGTTTTTAACAGCAGATGGCACTCTAGGCTAGTTTTTAAACAGCAGACGGTGCTCTAGGCTAGTTTATAAAAGCAGACGGTGCTCTAGGCTAGTTTTTAACAGCAGAGGGCGCTCTAGGCTAGTTTTTAACAGCAGATGGCGCTCTAGGCTAGTT
>CAIGQQ010009462.1:1388-16808 GCA_903798035.1 Danio albolineatus
TCACGTGATGACTCAAACCCGAGGACTCGAGAGATAAACAGATCTCCGACTCTAAACACATATGATTGGCTTCTGCTTTCACGTGATGACTTAAACCTGAGGACTCGAGAGATGAACAGATCTCCAGCTCGAAATGCATATGATTGGCTTCAGTCTTTCACCTGATGACTTAAACCCGAGGACTCAAGACTCGAGAGTTGAATGAATCAAATCTCTTTCCAGCTCTAAACACGCATATGATTGGCTTCAGCCTTTCACCTGATGAGCCATCCGACTCAAACCCGATAGAGGACTGGAGAGATGAACTAATCTTCTCCCGCACTACACACGTGCGCATGCGCGACTGAATGAGTCACTTAGTTTATTCAAATCGTCTGTTCTTTTATCAAATCGTCTGTTCTTTTATCACATAACGTGAAAGAAAACATAAGAGATGAGTTATTTATTAAATCAAATTGGCTTTGTGAGCCGTTTTTAACAGATGATGCAGGCATTAGAAACACTGTTTAACTGTTGTTTATTGTTTTATTATTTTTATTATTTTTATTATTTTTACCAGTAAAGATTTACAACAAAACAGATGACTTTAAAATCACAACATATAAAAGTAGTGCTCATCAAGCTTGGCTTTTTAATAAATAAAAACTAGTAAGCTTTAAATTAAATAAAACATTGTTTGATAATTTTATGAAAAGTCTAAAATATGATCCATGATGCAACAAAAATCCAGTTTTACAGAAGGATTACTGACCGAGGTTCTCATCGCAGTGTACAGAGCTACAGTTTAAGATCAGAAATACATTTAATAATAATAATAGTAATAATAATAATATAATTAATGATGATGACGCACCCGTCTCTAAAGAGGATTTGGAACATTTACTAATTTCTACACGCAATTATGCTGTAGTGTTCAGTCAAGTAAGACAGACGAATGACTCAAACCCGAGGACTCGGGAGATGAACGGATCAAATCCTTTTCCGGCTCTAAACACATATGATTGGCTTCAGTCTGATGAACGACTCAAAAGACTTGAAAAATGAACGAAACCACCTGCACAAATGTGCGCATGCATGGATGAACGAATCACGCCCTGAGATGACTCGTCGTTCCCGAGTCATATTGAAGATTCGTTCAAAATGAACGAATTGTTCAAGAACAACCCATCACTAGACAAACATGAAGGAAGCAGATCTCACGTTACGACTGTGAGAAATGCTACAGAACGTCACCAATGAATGTTTTATGTGTTTGTTGTGGAGTTGCAACGATTAGTCCAGGGGTGTCCAAAATACGGCCCGTGGACCATCTGCGCCCCACAATCAGTTTAGTGGCGGCCCGCAAGGCTTTTTATTAATATTAATAGATTCTGGCCCGCTGTATAGAAATGAGCGTAAATCAATAAATAACTACCGGGTGTCGCTATCACGTGCCTTCAATCACACTGAAAAAAACTATTGAAAGATGATTCCTTGGATTTACTCAATATTTTTTCGTTAAGTGGCTGTAAACTATTTATTTGTGTTGAATTTAAACAAACAAATTAAGTTTAACATTATTAAATTAAATTTGATTGTTTAAATTCAACACAAATAAATTGTTTGCAACCGTTTTGCAAAGAGTTTGGATTCATCCAAATTTCCCCTGATGAAACGCCATTCAAAACGGATGATGAGTCTGTTTGGCTCCTCATATATATGTGAGCAAACATTTATCACTGATCTAAACAAAAGTTAATCGAGAACCAATCTAACGGACAGCCATGATATTAAAGATGATTGTGATGTATTTGGTGATGATGAGTATGATAGTGATGAAGATGAGGAAGATTGTTAATGATGAAGATGATGGTTGAGGAAGATGATGGTGGTGATGATGAGAATAAAGTTGATTGAGCATGATGAAGGTGATGGTGAGAATGAAGACGATTGACAATGATGGTGACAACGGTAAGAACCAAAAGATGACGATTATTATAAGAATAAAGAAAGAGGATGATGAGGATGATGGTAGGAATGACAATGAAGAGGGTGAGGATGAAGATGGTGAGGTTGACCAGAATGATGAAGATAAAGGTGAGGATGATGATGAGCAGTGAGGGCAGATCCTCCATGTGTTCAGACTCCAGCAGCTGTAGTGTTTTAATTATTTATTATGGCGTCCTTTGGCGTTTTGTAATTCCAGTAATATCACTGGGAGAGTTTATTTTCCCCGTGGACAGTTATAAATCTTACTATAGCGAAGGAAGAGCTTATGAATAGTAATCATTATTTGCATAATTAGCATTCAGCCCTTCAGCGTAGAAACTTCATCGATTGGCCAGCTGTCCATCAGTCAACCAATTAGAGCAGCCAGCCGGGAGACCTCATTAATATTCATCAGACCGGACTGTCGTCTGGTCAGGCTGAGCAGGCGGTCGCGCGCTGAGGATGCAGAAGTTCTGAAACTCCCGCTAAACTCTGCTGAAGTGCCTCTGAATGATTCTGGATAACTGTTTTTAATGGCTGACAGCTCTTTACTGTGTTTACCCACTCTGAGATGAGCGATATCTTGATTCAGGAGTGGCTGGAAGTTACGTGAAGCTCGCGATGAGGCTGCTGCTCGTGCTCGCGCTGCTGTGCACGGCGCTCGCGGGTTCCCGATACTGCCCCGAGCTGATGATTGACAACTGTCACTGCACTTCAGAGAGATCAAAGGAGTTCAGCAGGCAGAGGGTGCGCGTCAAGGTCGTGTGTGACGATGCCGACCTGATGGAGAGCATGGAGCCCAGCACTTTACCCAACACCACCGTTTCACTGTGAGTAACCCAACTCTTTACTCTGGTGTTATTGTTATATGAATATCTGATATTAAATGTAGCGTTATCATACTGACAGGGGAATATTTAAAGCGTAGAGAGTTGATTCTTAAAGGGACAGTTCACCCAAAAAGTAATCATCATTTACTCTGTTACTTCTTTCAAACCTTTAGAAGGTTTTTAAATCTGTTGAACACAAAAGAAGATGCTTTGAAGAATGCTGTAATCGCTTCCATTGTTTTTCCTACTATGAAAGTCAATGGTTACCGGTTTTCAGCAATCTTCAAAGCATCTTCTTTTGTGCAAATGTGTTTGTATGTATATGAATGTGTGTGTGTGTGTGTTGGACTGTGTGTGTATTTCTGTATGTGTGTATGCACGCCAATAGTTTTTGTAGTGTAATAATGATTGTATAGCTGTTAGGGTTAAAAAATTGGGGTCAAAATTGACCCAAAGGAAAAGTGTTGTACCCTGAATGTGTTCAGCCTTCATTCAAATAGATTAAATGGAGAAAATGAGGTATATTTTCTATTGTTGTAGTCATTTTAGAAATAGTCACTAAACTTCAAGATTAAAGTAATCAGCTGAGGTGATGTGACTGCGACCAGCATCTGTTAACATCTCAAATACAGTACTCTAGAGCAGTGGATCTCAACTGGTTTGGCCACAGGACCCACATTTTTACAATTTTTTTATGAACTGTAATATAATTTTTGAAATTATAATTAATTTGTATTTATTTGTTAACATACACAAGTAGTGACAGAAAAATCCTGAGAAAATCAGCAAGACTTACAAATAAAAAATATTTTATTGCTGACATTTAACAAAATGTATCGAATTATATAAATATTACAAAGTAAAAACGACAAACACTGTAAACAGTGGTTAGGCAGGGGCGTAAATCCCGGGGGGGGGGACGGGGGGACATGTCCCCTCCCATCCGAGGGTTGTCCCCCCCTCCCAAAAACAAAAAGTAAAAAAAAATTGTACTGTATTGTGAATCATATATGTGTATACCTAAAATAATTGTATATGTAGAAAAGAAAAACGCATTTCGCATTTAAAATGCGCTTAGAAACTATTGAGTTCCCCCTCCTCTTTCTCACAGTGGTTTGGTCCACTGCTTTTCCCGATTCATGTCCGACTGCAGCGCACACACACAAGTCAGGTGTGTGTGGCCTGACGCCTCGGCTCAGTTCTAGATGCTCGCCAGTGAGGAGGGTACTTTATTCACTTTAAATAAAGCGATTCTCTTTAAGGTTGTTGATACAGACTCGATTATGAATTATTTGTGGTAAAAGTGCTGATTACCGATGTATTTTCCATGTGTCTGCTATATTAGCGAAATATTACTCTATTTGCCATGCAATGTTTTATTTGTGACGAGTTGGCATAATGTTTACAACATAAACGGCCACAATTAGCATATTTTGTAGCTGTGCTTTGCTAAATGAGCACTGTACTATGCCTGAACTCGCACCACTGTATTTCTGTATCAATTTCCATTCTGTTCGTACATGACGATTAATTCAAAACAACAACTTTAACCGTTTTTTAATTCCTTGTTTTTATTGTTGTGATTATTTTTATAGTTTTATGTACTTCATGTAAAGCACTTTGAATTAGCATTGTGTTTAATCTTGCCTTGCAGTGACTAGATAAAGTGACAGAGAAAAGGAAAGTGGACATAATTTTTCAGTGCACTTAAACGCAAATAAATACAAAAAGTTCACATATTAAGGCAATTTGGCTTTAAGAATGGGTGATTATATAAATACTAATCACAATGTCAATCACAGGCAAAAGAAAAGGAAAATATTGAGGGCCAGCAGAGCAGGGTCAGTCAGATGTACAGTAGTGTCAGGTGAGGGGGTGAAGGGATAATGACAGAGTGTTTATTAGGATGAGCAGTTTCTTTAATGTGTTTAGTGTTGTGGCTGTTCAGCAGATGAACCTCACAGGCTCACCTGTTTACAGTATGATCTGTCCATTTAACAAGTGTAATGTAAACAAGTGAGTTATTATGAGTTTAGAAAACATCTCTCCTGCATTTCTTCTGCTTCAGGAGTCAGTGTTGAGCGTACACATCTGCTGTCATTGAACCTGAGTCTCCATGCTGAAATAATAATAATAGAGCTAAAGTTTTTAACTGGGGACATATATTTAGAAGTACAATTTGACTGCATTATTTGTGTCCCCCTCAAAAAATTACTCAAGGGAAATTTGATATTTATTGTCCCCCCCCAGTGTTAAATCAGATTTACACCCTTGCGGTTAGGGTAAGGAAAGGTTTGATGGCACTCTCAGATCATGAAAACTGGAAGAGGCTTACTTCACTGAATTTCTGTTTCAGCGTCTCTTATCACATGACAGCTCCACCAGCTGACTCTCTATGTTGCTCGGTAACGTGATGCGCGCGCGCATTTCAAAATAAAAGTCCGGTATACGCAAAACAAGTTAAAAATTAAACTTTTGTTGTTGTTTTGACCACACACTCCGCGACCCACTGAAAATACCTGTCAACATTGGGATGTGAAAATAAGGGATCCCCTCCCCCCCCCGTTCTGTTTCAAAGTAAATTTATTAGTATATGTTTGCAAACAGTTTAACTTATTAAAATGAGCTATTATAAAGAAATGAAATCAAGTTATCAAATCTTAGTCATCTTTTCCCCGCTGTATAACTTACACATTATGAATAAAGAGCAGTGAATGAATCTCATTTATTATTTTTTGTTTGACTACATTAAATAAGAAATGTGTCACTGTTATAAATAACAGAAGTTTACATCTATCGTTATAATGTCGGCATTCGATTGCTTTCCTAACGTTTTATGCTTATTTAGGACAAAATTAGTTGTGTTTGAAAAAAAAAACATCAAGATTGAGATCTTTAGATGTTATTATTATTAATTATGTGTATATGTCTGTTCAAACACAAACACAAAACCCAGTATCCACTTTCGCTCTGCTTCTAATCGCATGTACAGAATCCGTTTGGGAAACAGCATGTGTTTATCACTATGGAGCGCGTCTGACAGTCACGCACCGCTTTATGACTGTTTCGAGGATTGTACAGAGGAGCGACGGCACCTGTAATGAAAAGGAAAGGGAATCCCGCCGTTTTTATGTTTATTACAGAGTGTTTCACGCCTAATAAAACGAAAGCACAGATTCCAACAGACTTAAGAGCAAGAACTAAAGCCTCTGCTGGATGTAACTGTAAGCGAGTGTGTAGTGCTGATCATGTGACCGTGTGTTAATATTAGTCCGTCTGTTTTGGTTCTGTTTTGTCAGGAAGTCTTGTTCCTGCTGTAGGAAGCGTCACATTCATAATTCCGCCCTGACTTCCCTCGTCCCACTTTTGTTTCGCAGTCGAGGATAAATAAACAGAGCAGGAGCGTCACACACTCCTACAATACACACTTCTGTTAGGACGTCTGATGCAGCTCTCCATATCCCTCCGCCTTTGTTTCTCTATTACACAACAGACGACTGATGTTTAATTCATTTAATTTATTTTGTGTAGCGCTTTTATTGTGTAGAGTGTGTCGAAGCAGCTGAACACAGAAGATTATAGTAGATTAAAACAGTGTCAGTCCAGTGTTCAGTGTTGGAGTTCAGTTCAGTGTGGTTTAATATTCACTGCTGAGAGTCCAAACACTGAAGAGTAATCCATCAATGCGCAGCTCTACAGGTCCTGAACCATGCAAGCCAGTGGCGACAGCGGAGGAACAAACTTCACCAACTGGCAAAAGTGAAGAATAAAAAAACCTGGAGAGAAACCAGGCTCAGTCGGGCACGACCATTTCTCCTATGGCCAGACGTCTGGTGCAGAGCTGCAGTCTAGGCGCTGGAGAACACTGGACGTCCATCGTGAAGAAGCTACAGGTGGGGTTGGTCTCCAGCTGGTGTACAGGCTGGCCCTTTAGGATCAATGCGAGGACTCGTCTGTCACTGGGCTCTGTCACTCTCCACTCCTCCATGACCACCACAGCAGCTGCTCCGGATACGGCCTGGTCTAGGATTATGGAAACCTCAGGAATAATAAAAACAGACTAAAATAAGCGCAGATGCAGTTCAAACTATAATGTCTTTTGGGAAGTGTTCCCGGCTCCGGTTGCCCTAAATAATGCAGACTAACAATCCTTTAGAGCAGTGGTTCTCAACTGGTGGGTCGCAGGAACATTTTCAGTGGGTCGCGGAGTGTGTGGTCAAAAAAACAACAAAAGTTTAATTTTTAACTTGTTTTGCGTATACCGGACTTTTATTTTGAAATGCGCGCACACGTCATGTTGCCGAGCAACATAGAGAGTCAGCTGGTGGAGCTGTCATGTGAAAAGACGCTGAAACAGAAATTCAGTAAAGTGCGATCAAACCCATCCCATTCAGAACTACGTATTTGTATGAAAGTGGCTTCTCTTCCTTGGTGCAGCTTGACTCCAAGCAGAGGAACAGGTTGTACATAGAGCAGGATCTTCGATTAGCACTGTCTACCATCACTCCTGACTGTGAAACTCTTATCACATCAGTAAAGCACATCCTCAGTTATCTCATAATCTTCCCACATTACTGTTCATTGAAACAGATGTTTATAATTGCTGTCTTATTAGATGTAAAAATGGTTATGATTATTTTAATCATTTTACAATGTGCTGGTTTGTTCTGTTCAACAGGATCAGTGTTCATGTTTTATTAACAGTTCAGTTTAGTTTATGGTAACAGCCTTTCCTCACCCTAACCGCTGTTTACAGTGTTTGTCGTTTTTACTTTGTAATATTTCTATAATTGGACACATTTTGTTAAATGTCAGCAATAAAATATTGTTTATTTGTAAGTCTTGCTGATTTTCTCATGATTGTTCTGTCACTACTTGTGTATGTTAACAAATAAACACAAATTAATTATAATTCCTAAAATTATATTACAGTTCCTAAAAATTTAGGTCGCAGCTTGATGACCATGTAAAAATGTGGGTCCCGTGACCAAACCAGTTGAGAACCACTGCATTAGAGGATCTGGATTGAACAGCGTTTGTGCTTTATGTATATGCTAATGCAGAGAGATGTGTCTTTACTCTAGTTTACACTGACAGAGTGTGTCTGCTTCCCGAACTGTGCTAGGAAGGCTGTTCCAGAGTTTAGCTGCAGATATGAGACAGATCTACCGCCTACAGCTGATGCTGATATTAAATATCCTCTTTATATGGATGCATTTAATTTAATTGAGTCTCCTTCTTCAGTCTGCAGGGTTGCTGATTTTCTGTATTTCTACATTAGCTGTTTTTATTCCTCAGCATATGTAAACAATTGCATTAATAACTTGATGAATACAGACCCTGCATGACGAATCACTACAAAACAAAAGGCAAAAATGTAAACGTTGTCCTTTCAAGACTGCTGCTTTCACACCATGCGGTTGTTCATGTGTCTGTCTGCATCTCTGTAACGGCGTGTAATATTGCACTCGTATAAATGATTAAAGTATTAGCATATTTTGTGACCACACAATATAAATAATCCAGCAAAATATGAAATAAATACTATGTAAATATATATATATAAGTAATTGTCATCATATTGCGTAGCTCTATTACAGAAAAGCACATTTTTTTAATCGTCACGAGGCTGTTATAATTGTGTCATGAGTTTATTAAGAGCATGATTAATGTTTATTTATTGTTTAGCTGAAGAGCAGTGGAGCACATTGAGTTTGTCATTAAAACCTCATTATATATGACTCATTATTTGTAAGGATACTTTAATGAAGAAATATTAATGACTCATTCACTTTAGTGACCTACAGATAGAGCGAGCAGAGAATATTCATGACAATTATGATGCTGCTTCACCTGTATGCTAATCTGAAAATAAAGACACGCCTTAGAATGTTCATCAGCCAATCAGAATCAAGCATTCAGCAGACCTGACACTGTCCGAAACACAAAACAGTTCCATCCTGAATGTGATGATGATGATGATGATGATTATGAAGATAGTGAAGAGGATGATGATGATGATGATATTGATGGTTGTAACGATGAAGATGATGGTCAAGACGATAATGATGAAGATGGTAATGAAGATGAGGATGAAAATAAAGATGAAGCTTTTGATGATAAGAATGAAGATGAAGGTTGTGATGATGATGATGATGAGGATGATCAAGATGATGAGGATGATAAAGAGGAAGATGAAGGTTTCAATGATGTTGATGATGATAAAGAGGAAGGTTATGATGAAGATGATGAGGTTGATGATAAAGCTGAAGGTTATAATGATGAAGATGAGGATGATATTGATCAAGATGATGATGAGGATGTTAATGAAAAGAATGAAGATGAATGTTATTATGAGGATGATGTTGAAGGCTATGATGAAGATGAAAACGGATGATGAGGATGATAATGATAAAGATGATGATGTTGAAGATGAGGATGATCAAGATCATGGGGATGATGAAGATGAAGGCTATAATGATGTTAAGGATGATATTGATGATGATGATGATGATCAAGATGATGATAATAAAGATGAAGATGAAGGTTATTATGATGAAGATGATGATGATGATCAAGATGATAAAGAAGGAAATGAAGATGATGATGAGGATGAAGTTATAAGGATGAAGGTGATGATGAGAATGAAGATTAAGGTTATAATGATGAAGATGATGATCAAGATGATGATGATGAAGATGATATTGATGATGATGATCAAAATGATGTTGATGAAGATTATGATGATGATGAGGATGAAGATTAAGGTTATGATGAAGATGATGAAGATCAAGATGATGAGGATGAAGATTAAGGTTATAATGATGATGATGACGATGGTAATGATGATGATGAAGATTAAGGTTATAATGATCATAAAGATAATATTGATAAACATGAAGATGATGATGATGAAGAGGATGAAGATTAAGGTTATTTTGATGAAGATGAGGATGAAAAGTATGATAGTGATGAAGATAATATTGATGATGATAAAGATGTAATGAAGATGATGATGATGATAATAAAGATTAATATTTTGATCATGATGATGATGAAGATGACAATGATGATGGAGATGATGATACAGATGAAGGTTATAATGATGAAGATGAGGGTGATATTGATAAAGATGAAGATGATTATGATCAAGATGATGAGGATGAAGATTAAGGTTATGATGAAGATGAGGATGAAGATTAAGGTTATTTTGATTAAGATGAGGATGAAAATTATTATGATGATGAAGATAATATTGATGATGATGATGTAATGAGGATGATGATAAAGATGAATATTTTGATGATGATGAGGATGAAGATTAAGGTTATTTTGATTAAGATGAGGATAAAGATGATGAAGATTATATTGATAAAGATGATGATCAAGATGATGAAGATGGTAATGAAGATGATATTGATGATATATGAAGATTTTGATCATAATGATGAGGATGAAGATGACTGATGAGGATGATGATGATAAGGATGAAGGTTATAATGATGAAGATGATTATGATCAAGATGATGATATAAAGATGGTGATGAAGATGAAGGTTAAACTGATGAAGATGAGGATGATAATAAAGGTTAAGATGTTGATCATGATGAAGATGATGAAGATGATGTTGAAGATGAGGATGATGAAGATAATGATGGTCAAGATGATGAAGATGAGGATGAGGATGATCAAGATGTTAAGGGTGACGAAGATGATGTTGATGAGGATGATAAAGATGATGATGATGATGGTCAAGATGATGAGGATGAAGGTGATGGAAAAGATGATGTTGAAGATGAGGATGATAAAGATGAAGATGATGATGATCAAGATGAGGATGATTATAATGAAGATGAGGGTTATAATGATGAGGATGACGATAATGATGAAGATGATAATGTTCATGACAGACAGAATATTCAGGAATGTTCAGTGATAGAGTGTTCATCAGCCAATCAGAATCAAGCATTCAGCAGACCAGAATCTGTTTATAATACAAAGCAGCTTCCTCCATCCTGAATGAGTGAAGGTGTTTTATTCAGTTCATTACATGTAAGCGTGCCTGTGTCTTTAAATCCCTCACTGCAGCTGTAGCTAGTGTGTTTGGTAGTCAGTCAGTCAGTAAGTCGGTCAGGCTTGTGTGTAATCAGTTGTGTGTTAGTTGTGCTCAGCACTGAGTGAAGATGAACAGGAGTGAGTCTGTCAGAATCTCAGGAATGTGTGTGCGCGCGTCTGCAGCGTCTGCGAATGTTCAGAAAGGAAAACAGTGCGTCTGCCAAAGAGAGATCGGTCCTGAACTCCCTCTCAGAGCCAGTCAGAGCTCAGATTATTAAAGTGTCCCGAGACGCCGGCCGCGCTCATAAACACCATAAAACAGCTTCTGTCTGCGGCTCTGATCTGTCAAACTCCACATGACCTCCAGCACCAGAACACTGCACTGACCTGCTGCTGCTCACTGTGTCTCACTCAACTCCTTCAGGATGCTCCATGATCAAAGATGAGGAGGAGTTTCATCAGTTTTAAAACTAATTTTTGGGTTTATTCACGTTTGACCCAGCATGAACAGCAACCCTGCATTTTTATGTGAACTTTATGTGCATATGTAAGAGGTCAGCGGTGAAGTGCTGTGCAGGTAGACCTCCTCTGACCTCTAAAGGTGCTCTAGCGACAGACGTCTAGTCTCCATGTCAGAGCAACCAAACTCCCGTGTGTAGGACTGGCAGGGTTGCACATGGTGTCGTTTGGGGATAAAATTATAAATCTGTATCTGTGTGTGTGTGTGTGAGAGAGAGAGAATAATTGAGAGAGTGTTTATGTATGCGAGTGAGAGTGACTATTAGTGTGTGTGTGAGTGAGAGAAAATGAGTGAGCATTTTTGTGTTGCCATAGCAACTATAAAATCACCTCAACAAATTAATCACTATAGTTGTTGTTACCATAGCAACTATAAAATAGTCAAAACAGATTAATTACTGTAGTGGTTGTTACCATAGCAACTAAAGATTCACCACAACAGACTAATTACTGCAGTAGCTGTTACCATAGCAACTATAGAATCACTTAATCAGATTAATTCCTATAGTTGTTGTTACCATAGCAACTGTAAACTCACCTCAACAGATTAATTACTGTAGTTGTTGTGTTACCATAGTAACTATAACATCACCTCATCAGATTGACTATAGTTGTGTTTACCATAGCAACTATAGAATCACCTCGTCAGATTAATTCAAATTGTTGTTGTTACCATAGCAACTGTAGAATCACCTCAACAGATTAATGATTATAGTTGTTACCATAGCAACTATATAATCACCTCAACAGATTCATTAATGTAGTTGTCGTGCTACCATAGCAACTATATAATCACCTCAACAGATTAATTACTGTAGTTGTTGTGTTACCATAGCAACTGTAGAATCACCACATCAGATTAATGACTATAGTTGTTACCATAGCAACTATAGAATCACCACATCAGATTAATGACTATAGTTGTTGTTGTTGCCATAGCAACTATAGAATCACCACAACAGATTAATGACTATAGTTGTTGTGTTACCATAGCAACTATAGAATCACCTCATCAGATTAATTCATATTGTTTTTGTTACCATAGCAACTATAGAATAACCATAACAGGTTAATGACTATAGTTGTTGTGTTACCATAGGAACTTTAGAATCACCTCATCAGATTAATTCCTATAGTTGTTGTTACCATAGCAACTATAGAATCACCTCAACAGATTAATGACTATAGTTATGTTACCATAGCAACCGTAGAATCACCTCAACAGATTAATGACTGTAGTTACTGTGTTACCATAGCAACTGTAGAATCACCACAACAGATTAATTACTGTTGTAGCTGTTATCATAGCAACTGTAGAATCACCTCATCAGGTTAATGACTATAGCCGTTGTGTTACCATAGCAACTATAGAATCACATCAACAGATTAATGGCTGTAGTTGTTGTGTTACCATAGCAACCATAGAATCACCTCATCAAATTAATGGCTGTAGTTGGGTTACCATAGCAACTATAGAATCACCACATCAGATTAATTCCTATAGTTGTTACCATAGCAACTGTAGAATCACCTCAACAGATTAATGACTCTAGTTACTGTTATTATAGCAACTGTAGAATCACCACAGCAGATTAATTACTGTAGTAGCTGTTACCATAGCAACTGTAGAATCACCTCAACAGGTTAATGACTATAGTTGTGTTTCCATAGCAACTTTAACATCACCTCATCAGATTAATTTGCGTTCTTTACTTTAGTGCGATTCACAAACACAGCAGTATTTAATATAAATTGTTACAGTAATCTTTCATATGAGTAATGAAGCAGCACGTACAGTAATAATAAACTGTGTCCAGACTTCAGCAGCGGTGTGTGTGTGTGTGTGTGTGTCCATCATTCATTCACACATGCAGTATTAACTCTGCTCCGCTCCGGGTGGTGAACTGAAGCGGTTCTCCACACGCCCTGCACCGCTCTATTATTATAAGAGCGACAGAATAAAAATATGCTGAATTACGGCGCTGCGCTGCCACCAATCACAGACTCCAGATCACAATCTGGAGTATTACAAACACGGAGAGCCGCGCAGCAGTGATTTCCAAGCTCACTGCAGTCCCACTGTTGTTCTATAATATCAGGTTACCAGGAACAGCTAACCAAAATAACATCTTACACATGGAGGAGCGCTGACCCTGGACACACAGCACACTCACAGGAGGAGGAGGAGGAGGCACAGTGTGTGTTAGTGGAGTCTGAAGGACACACGCTTCGTCTTTTCTTTTATCTCTCTCTCATACACGCACTCACTCTCTCACACACTTTCTCATACACACACACACACACACACAAACACTTTTTCTCTCATACATACTGTACACACTCACTCTCGGTCTCTCACACACACTTTCTCATACATACACACTCACTCTCTCTCACACACACACACACTCACTCTTTCTCTCTCATACACTTTCTCTCTCACACACACACTCATACACACATGCTCACTCCTTTTCTCTCTCTCACACACACTTTCACATAAACACTAGCTCAACTCTCTTTCTCTCTCATACACAACAACTATAGTAATAATCTGTTGTGGTGATTCAACTGTTGCTATGGTGACAGCAACTATAGTAATAATCTGTTGTGGCGATTCTATTGTTGCTATGGTGACAAACTAGTAATAATCTGTTGTGGCGATTTTATAGTTGCTATGGTGACAACAACTTTTGTATTAATCTGTTGTAGTGATTTTATAGTTGCTGTGGTGACAACAACTATAGTAATAAGCTGTTGTGGTGATTCTATAGTTGCTATGGTAACACAACAACTACAGTAATGTATCTGTTGAGGTGCTTCTTTAGTTGCTATGGTAACACAACAACTATAGTAATTAAGCTGTTGTGGTGATTCTATAGTTGCTATGGTAACACAACAACTATAGTAATTAATCTGTTTTGGTTATTCTATAGTTGCTATGGTAACACAACAACTATAGTAATTAATCTGTTGTGGTGATTCTATAGTTGCTTTGGTAACACAACATCTATAGTAATTAAGCTGTTGTGGTGATTCTATAGTTGCTTTGGTAACACAGCAACTATAGTAATTATGGTGGCTTGAAAAGCCAACATACTGTTATCTCACTTAAACTTATTAGGCTGGCTTGTGAAAGCAAGCCAGACTACTGAAATCCTTTCTAAACTTATTAGGCTGGCTTGTCAAAGCCAGACTACTGAAATCCTTTCTAAACTTAATATTATTAATATTATTATTCTTCTTCTTCTGAGACTAAAAAACAAAACGCATCTCCTCCTTGAGCTTTCAAACTATTACCACCAAACTCGGACCAGACCTCCAAACTATTCTGACTCGGGTTGCTATATCTCCTCAGACTGATCCGACTTTCGGTTTTCCGAAAAACGTCCCGGGACCGTCGGAAAAATCCCATTGACTTAACATTGGACCAAACTTTGTGACCTCATAACTCTGCATCAGACTGTCCCACAGACTTCTAACTGGGCTCATTTAACTCACACTACCTAACTGCCAATAACTGATCACCTTTTAACTTTCTAGCCACACCCTAGCAACCACTTTTGGACCCTAGAAACTGTCCCATAGACTTCCATTCAAAAGACTCTCATTGACTTTACATTGGATCAAACTTTGTGAGCTCATAACTCTGCATCAGACTGTCATACAGACTAATGGCTGAGCTCATTTAACTCAGACCACCAAACTACCAATCACTGATGAGCTTTTAACTTTCTAGCCACACCCTAACTACCACATACTGCACCCTAGAAACTGTCCCATAGACTTCCATTGCAAAACACTGCCATTGACTTAACATTGGATCAAACTTTGTGAACTCATAGCTGTCATCAGACTGTCATACAGACTTATGGCTAAGCTTTAACTCTATCTATCTATCTATCTATCTATCTATCTATCTATCTATCTATCTATCTATCTATCTATCTATCTATCTATCTATCTATCTATCTATCTATCTATCTATTTCAAACTATTTTATTCTATCTATCTATCTATCTATCTATCTATCTATCTATCTATCTAT
>CAIGQQ010009467.1:0-10358 GCA_903798035.1 Danio albolineatus
AGTGTTTGTCTAGAAGCACCTTGACGACGGCCACGCTTTCTGCAAGGTGTGTCGTATTGATTATAATGTCGGACACGGAGGGAAAAACGACATGTGAAATCACAACGGCACTAAAACTGTAAATTATGTTAAAATTAGTAATAATGTCCAATTCCTGAGAGAGTTTATTGTTATCGCTTCGCTTCACAAGACCTCACTGTGTCACCAGCAGCCATGGATACTGCTTTGGGCTCACTTGTATGTTTATTTTGTTGTTTGTATTTTTATTTTTAATCTGAAGCCCCCCATAGATTGCTAGGTGATCATCAACCGTTTTCTCAGAGGATGACAAGCTGACAAAACATTGCAGACTAGCAGCACCTTTGAGGCTGCCTGTGACTCTGGGTGGTGACCTGCTGCAAGTGCAGGTCTGTGTAGGTCTACAGCACAGAGAACACAACCGACCTCTGCAGGAGCTGAGAGAGGATCACATGTGCTATACTGGGGCTCCTATTGGCTGTCGCTCAAGAACGTCGCTCTTAATTTGCATAAAGTTGAACAATTCTCAACCTTGTGACATCGCTCGACACGCCCACCTGGTCACCAACAGGCGTTGTCACTCGCGTAGACGGAGGTCTCCCGGACGTCGCTCACCCAGCGTTGATTTACTGCTGCGAGTCGCTTGTAGTGTGAATGAAGGACGTTGCACACCGGATGCCCTGCTTAGCGTCGAGGCACACCGTGCTCATGATCGTGGGAAGTATCACACACCAGACTTGCACATTTACACACTATTTAAAATAAAACTATTCAGACAGCGCTCTGTGGCGTGGCAGAAATATGAACAGTGTCCTGAGTCGAGGCTGGGTGCCGCAGACAGCCGCCGACTTGCTAGAAACCTATGTTTAGTATTCTGAAGCGCACGGCGCTGCGTGGCGTGATGCTGAGTGGCGCTTCTGGTGTGCGACGCCTTTGAGGCTTAACTCTGACACAAGTTTTATTTATGGAGAAAGTTAAAAAGTGCTACCAAAATGTGCATATTCCATACAAAATATGAAGCTCAGTCAGTTCTTGTCACGTGACTCGCGGATTTCAACTGTATTTCAACTGGGTGTGCCTGGCAGGCGGGAGCGTGTCGCACCAATAATCTTTCCGCTTGCATGCACTGCTCCCAATATGAGCACACAAGCCGCGCACCTCTATTGGAAATAACCAACTCATGTGGGAACAGCTGTCATATGTGATCTCCAGCAGCTGATCTTCTTGCACAGCCATGCTGGATTCACCTGAATGGTTGACCAATGGGTTGGCCCACACGGAATCTGCATGCACAGATTTTTAGCCCTATTGAGTCTATATGTTTACTGGTGTAAACGTGTGTACATCTATATTTTTTCCGTTTTTAAATTAATTTCAGTGATAATACTGACTAATATGAAAATATTCATCTGATTTATTTAGTTAGTAGAGTACTATTTTCTGTCTTTCAGTAGAGATTTTATACGAGAGACTTACCAAATAAAGTGGATCTAATAGGATTTGCATTGTAAACATTAAAGTTAAACAGGGATTACTTTTATTTCATATATTAAGGTTTTAGTTATGATAACCCCAAAATCACTCCGCATAAATCCACAGATTATTAACAAAATACTCAGCAGAAATAGCAAATAATGTCCGCAGATTCCGTCTGGCCCTACCAATGGGTGGCGGATCCATTCCCTGGCTGTTTGTGGATCCATCAGGGGGCCTTTCCCCTTCCTAAACCCTTCCTTCTTACTCATTTTGCTGCTTGTGGGTTAAATTTGGGCGCTCAATAGACCGAGATGCACCCATAAGAACACCGTCGTTTTTCAAAATAAAAGCTTGTTTAGACTCTATAATAGATAAAACAGAAATAATTATTGATTTCTTGTGCGGCCCGGCACCAATTCACCATGGACCAGTACCATGGGGTTTGGGGACCACTGGATTAGATGACAGTTGACTAACTTGAGGTCAAAACGACATCAAATTAACATCAAACATTAGCGTCAGAAACATCGTCAATTGACTACATTTTGGTCTAAGCGACATCGTAAAGACATCTAACCCTGCCGTTAACAACACGCCAATAAGCCTGAGTGGCTGTTATGCTAATGGGGGAGAGATGATGGGCACTAGTGGGCGTGGCTTTCCCTTCTGATGACACATATAAAGAGAGAATGTCAATCACAGTGTTTATATCCGGTCTGATTATAGCAAACACAGGTAATTCATGCTGACCATCAGAGGCTGCTGGAGATACTCACACACTGCTGACACACACACTACTGGGGTTAAACCGCTAATGAAAGAGATGTTTGCATAACAGGTCTCCTTACAGCATAACTGAGCTGATCTGTAGATCCACTGCTGTAATGTGAAGTGTTTGAGTCTCAGCACTGAAGAGCAGCAGGTCTCTGAGCGAGAGGGGTCTGGATGCAGACCTGCTGCAGTCTGAGCTGCATCCAATGCTTTATCTGGGCTCACCTAACCCCACCCCTCACAGTGACGTCACTGAGTGCATTGTGTCTGACATTGCTTCGCTGAGAGATGCGATCTCGGGTTGCATCATGAAGGCTGCATCCAGATACTATTGCTCTGAGCTCCTCTGTACTGCAACAGCGCCACCTTCTGGACTGAATAGTTTATGTTCAATTACTATACTCACTAGAGTTAACAATGAGATCCTGTCCTGATAAAGCTCGTGCATTTATTTGCACACGTTCACATGTGTATGTGACACCACAATACATTTAATCTAAATACCTAATTATAATGATATATAATGTTTTAACTGTAATAACTAGAAACAGACCAACATATATGGCACAAACCATTCAGAGATGCCTTTATTTTCTCAGGTGTTTCAGTTGGAGATGTTTCCTCTGAGTACACGAGCTGTCAGATTACATTAGCAGGCATTCTAGTTATTCATTTCTACTTAAAGCAGTGTTTGAGCGTGTGACTAATCTGTGCGTTGGATCTTTAGATGGAGTTTAATGTAGATTCCAATTATTTTTAGGCTGTTTTTAGGTCTCATATTAGACATGAGCTGATGGATTATATTTACCATCATTCCTGACTGTGATCGAGGGTTACGCCGACATGATGATGCAGAAATGAGGCACACAATATAATGGAGAGGTTGCAAAGACACAGCGACTGACTGTAAACTCAACATTTAAAACCAGCCAACTGCAGGCCTCTAATGTCGTTTTCTGTGTGTTTTTCTGATTCTGAAAACATAAACTGTGTTTTGCAGTCCCACTGAGCTGTTTTGTGTCTAATACAGACATCCAGACATAGACATCATGGCTAAAACAAGCCTGCTGTCAGTGAGAATCTTTATTTCACATCTGTCAGATTTCCCCCGACAGCCCTGATTTAGCCATGTTTTAGCCGAGATGCCTGTGTTTGCATGGCTGTTACACTGCAAAACTTATCTTAATATTATTTCAGACCACTCAAAGGTCAATGAAAGTCTCTCTATTAAACTGTAGAGTTGAGTTTTCAACATCAGAAGTGGACAGAGCAGAGATCAACATCCCATAATGCAGTTCACCACCGCAGATAAACACACAATACAGACACTGTTCATTAGCAGATATTCTTTACAATGTGTGTGTGTGTGTGTGTGTGTTTGGACATATATTAGATGTCTATTTAAACACATTCAGAGAAAATATCTTACTTTCACTGGGACTGATCTGGAGTCAGTGGAGAACAGCTGCTCTCCTGTGCTCCGTCTGGCCACACACATACACACACACGCACGCACGCATTCTGCAGAGCGCTCTATAGTGATGTATTCTTGCTGAAGCGAGAAGTCACTATAAATTGCTGGGGGGCTATAACCCAATGTTGGGTCAAATACAAACTCAATCTCAGTGTTATTGGGGTTAATTTTCCAGTTAAATTGAAATTGCACTTTTACCCAGTGGTTGGGTTTGTCCATGTTAAACCCAACATTTGGTTAATGTTTGTAATTAAATTTAAATTTTTAACCCATCTGTTGGGTCAGTCCATATTTAACCCAAGGTTGGGTTCATTTTTCCAATCATATTCAAATTGCAGTTTTAACTCTTGAGTTAGTCCATATTTGACTCAACGTTTGGTTAATTTTTGTATTTTTCCCAATTAAATTGAAATCGTACTTTTCCACCCAGTGGTTGGGTTAGTCCATATTTAACCCAGCATTAAGTTATTTTTTCCAATTAATTGTTTTTTTAACCCAACAGTTGGGTTTGTCCATATTTAACCCCACATTTGTTAAATGTTTCCTGCTAAATTCAAATTGCACTTTCCAAACTAACAGTTGGGTTAGTCTATTTTCAACCCAACATTTGGTTCATTTTTCTAACTATATTGAAATGGCACTTTTTAACCCAAAAGTTGGGTTAATTCATTCATGCATTCATTTTCTTGTCGGCTTAGTCCCTTAATTAATCAGGGGTCGCCACAGTGGAATGAACCGCCAACTATTCCCGCATGTGTTTTACGCAGCGGATGCACTTCCAGCTGCAACCCATCACTGGGAAACATCCATACACACTCATACAGCTAACCCAATTCCCCTATAAGTGCATGTGTTTGGACTGTGGGGGAAACCGGAGCACCCGGAGGAAACCCACACCAACACGGGGAGAACATGCAGACTCCACACAGAAACACACACTGACCCAGCCGAGACTCGAACCAGAGACCTTCTTGCTGTGAGGCAAACATGCTACCCACTACACCACCGTGGCGCCCATAGTTGGGTTAATTTTCCAATGAAATTAAAATAGCACTTTTTAACCCAAAGGTTTGGTTTGTCCATATATTTAACCCAATGTTTAATTAATTGTTCCAATTCCATTAAAACTGCACATTAAATGTTAAATGGTTGGGTTAGTCTGTATTTGACCCAATGTCAGACAATAACGCCTCAGCATGTTTTGGAGCGCATCTACTTTGCATTGGATCATTAACACCCAGTGATGTGTGGACCCCTGCACTGATGCTAAGCTGTAAGTATATCAGACGGGTCACTCACCTGTGCTCTCTCAGGTCCTGTGATGCACACACACACACGCACACACAGTGCCGCCGCTGCCTCTGCCCGAGTGAGTCTCTCTGACCAGCACACTCACAAACTGCCCTTATTTTACAGTCTGTCCCGCGGGGAACTGCTGGAACATTTGGACACGACCAATTGTAGAGTGTTTTTAACCCAACCAAAATAACCCATGTGTTACTGGAGGAACAGCAGCAAAGTTTCATAACAAACTCAGTCTCTCTCTGCAGTTTGATGCAAGACTGTGATCAAAGACCTCATGTAAACAGGTGATGCAAGGAAGACATGAGTAAATCTACTGTAACGTCTTGCAGATGCTCTGTTACTGCTGTGGGGAAGCAGACAGCAGGCTGAGAGGATCAACAGTGCAACAACACTGAGCTGTCCACAGAGAACACTGAAGATCACTCCAGCTCTCACACACTCCTCTCTCCACCATTACACTCCAGTTACCCTCATAGTTTTATTCACGCTTTTATTTTCATACAAATGTTGTTCACAGGGCGCCACGGTGGCTCAGTGGTTAGCACTGTGGCCTCACAGTAAGAAGGTCTCTGGTTCGAGTCTCGGCTGGGTCAGTTGGTGTTTCTGTGTGGAGTCTGCATGTTCTCCCCGTGTTGGTGTGGGTTTCCTCCGGGTGCTCCGGTTTCAGTCCAAACACATGCGCTATAGGGGAATTGGGTTAGCTGTATGAGTGTGTATGGGTGTTTCCCATAGATGAGTTGCAGCTGGAAGGGCATCCGCTGTGTAAAACGTATGCTGGAATAGTTGGCGGTTCATTCCGCTGTGGCTACCCCAGATTAATAAAGGGACTAAGCTAAAAATACAATGAATTAACCCAACTTTTGGGTTAAAAAGTGCCATTTCAATATAGTTAGAAAAATGAATCCAATGTTGGGTTGAAAATAGACTAACCCAACTGTTAGTTTGGAAAGTGCAATTTGAATTTAGCTGGAAAAATTAAACAAATGTGGGGTTAAATATGGACAAACCCAACTGTTGGGTTAAAAAGTGCAATTAATTGGAAAAAATAACTTAAGGTTGGGTTAAATATGGACTAACTCAACCACTGGGTGGAAAAGTGCGATTTCAATTTAAATGGGAAAAATTAACCCAACGTTGGGTTAAAAATGGACTAACCCAAGAGTTGTGGTAAAAACTGCTATTTGAATATGATTGGAAAAATGAACCCAACCTTGGGTTGAATATGGACTGACCCAACAGATGGGTTAAAAAGTGCAATTTAAATTTGATTACAAAAATTAACCAAATGTTGGGTTAAACATGGACAAACCCAACCACTGGGTAAAAGTGCAATTCAAATTAACTGGAAAATTAACCCCAATAACACTGAGATTGTGTTTGTATTCGACCCAACATTGGGTTATAACCACCCAGCAATTTATAGTGACTTCTCGCTTCAGCAAGAATACACAGAGGTGAATACTCCTTGGGTGTACATATGACTCCCTCCGTTTTGGAGTTGTCTGTCTAAAGTGTGAAATTTGTACAGCACTCACAGAGTTCATTTAACACAGTAAGAGTTTATTCTTACATCAAACTGGAGTGTGTGTTACCATTAAAAGTGTTAATATATTACATTTCTCGCTTTATTTAATAAACAAATAAATCTAAATTATGCATGTGTATATAAGCTAATGAGTGCATATAGTACACTGCTTCTGATTCATTTATTACATCTTATAATTTATTATATCATCAAGACTCATAAAACACACTGGTTTGATCACTGTTTGTCTGAAAGAACCGTTTTGAGCCCAAAAACTGGACGTCCCATCACTAGTGGGAAATACACTGCGTAATGGGGTAAAAGTTTAACACTGAAAAAAAAATTCTTACATATACGCTCTTTCACACTCATGGATTAAAATGTACTCCAGTTTTAACTCTGAACAACACCAAAAAAAATCACACTGTATAATTAACACTGAAATTTTTGCTGTGTAGAGGTGATTGTGGGTTGTTAGACGTGCACCATGCACAGCTGCTCATGTCTCAAGTATATAAATCTGAGGAAATCATCCCTTTCAGCAGAATAACGCATATAGACAAGCTGGAGTTTGGCTGAAGAGCCTCAGTGATGGAGAAATAATACTGTGACCTGCATGTGTTATTAGACCTGTAATCTGAGGAGAATAATGCAGCAGTCAAACACCGCAGCAGCACCCGTCACTGTTAAAGTAACTATTTAAAGAACTGTACAGTCTCACTGCACAACTGAAGTATTTCCCTGACTTAAACACTGAGTAAACTAGAGAAAAGAACATCATCATCATCAGTTTACATATTCTACATGCATGTTCACATTTCACATTCCTATGAGTTATTAAATGCACTTTTAGCACTGAAAATATTCATGTATATCAACATCTCGCGCATGAGGAGCATATATTAACTGTGCCTTTATTTTTAATTTTTTTGGTGTTGTTCAGAGTTAAAACCGGAGTACATTTTAATCCGTGGGTGTGAAAGAGTTTATTGAAGAGGTTTTTTTTGTTCAGTGTTAAACTTTTACCCCATTACGCAGTGTATTTCCCACCAGTGATGGGACGTCCAGTTTGTTTTACTCTAACTGGTTCTTTCAGACAAACAGTGATCAAACCAGTGTGTTTTATGAGTGTTGATGATATAATAAATTGTAAGATATAATAAATGAGTTCTCATCAGAAGCAGTGTACTATATGCACTCATCAGCTTATATACACATGCATAATCCATTTAGATTTAAACTAGAGAAAAACTAGAGAAAAGAAAACAGGAGAGGGAACATCATCATCCTCAGTTTACATATTCTACATATATGTTCATATTTTACATTCCTATGGGTTATTAAATGCACTTTTAGCACAGAAAATATTCATGTATATCAACATCTCGCGCATGTAAAGGAGGAGCATATATGAACTGTGCCTTTATTTCTCAGAATTCTGACTTTAAAACTCGATATTGTGAGTTTGTATTTTTATTGTTACTATTATTGATTGGCGGGCACGAGCTTCCATATTAACCTGACCGAGCAGGAGTCACGACTTCATTCTGTATGTAGCTCTGGAGAGTCTGTGGTGGTGAGGTCGCGCGTGTCCGCCAGATGTCGCGCAAACCCCGCAAGATAAAAGAGACTCTGCGTGTGTGTGTGTGTGTGTGTGTGTTGTTTAATTTTCCATTGCGAATCCAGCAGGAACAAACTGTACCCCATACGAATAAATAATCAATTTCGCTTTGTTGTTTTCGTTCTTCACATTCGCTGTTCCCGCATGAATCCCGCGCGCGTCCCCTCCGGACTCTCCAAACGCCTTTCCCATTATTGGCTCGTCACATGTTGACGTCTCCCGGCCGCAGCACTGCGGTTTTGGAGAAGCAAACGCAGGGTTTTCAGAATATATGCATGTGTTAATGCGCGATCTGACGCTCGGTTCTGGTCCAGGAGTTAAACGCTAAAACAGCTCCGCGCTCAACCCGGAGAAAACCGCAGGAAGAATAAAGCAACGCGAGGAAACCGGAGAGGAGGGGCGCGACGCGTGCGTTTCCTCTCCGCCGCAAGAATCCATTGAGAGAGAGAGAGAGAGAGGGAGAGAGAGAGAGAAAGAGAGAGAGAGAAGAAAGGAAAAGCAGCAGCAGCAGCGGCTCCACGCCACTCCTTTGTTTTAGGAAATCGCTTGAACCGCTCGAAGGTCTGGAATGATGCATCGCGTTTCTCTCGCGTTTCTCCGCGACGCCCGCTTCTAAAGGCGAACTCTCCGTTTTCTGTTTAAATTCGACACCAGCGAGATCCAAACCCTCCAGACGCGTTTCCTCCGCGTTCGCCCTCCATGTGTTCCAGCTCGCCGATCTTTCCACGGTTTTCCGCGTCTCTCCTGAACGCCTCCTGATCTGCGGAGCGTTCCTTTTCTTTCTTTCCGACAGTTTTTGGCGTTCGGGCCCGAAAAACACGCGTCGCTCTTCAAAGGCCTTTAATGCGGCACGCGCGCGTCACTCTGTAACGGGTTTTAACGCGTCAGATGCGCGTCAGTTCTGCTCCATAAAGCGCCGCTGGTTTCTCTCTCTCTCTCTCTCTGTCTGTCGTCTTCGTTGTTCTTCATACGCAGCATCTGCGGCCCTCTTCAATGTTAATGTCGACCGACGTCGCATCTGTAATGCTGCCCGTGAGCCGCGGGATCCTGGACCGGGATCTGGACTCGGGTTCGGCCGCGGTGCGGGGGATGAAGCGCGGAGACCCGGAGCCGGAGGGCGCCGCGGCGGCGGGGGATTCTACCGGGGCTGAGTGCAAACGCGCGCGGATGGACGGAACCGGAGACATCGAGCAGGTAAGCGTCACGTTTCAGTATGCTTCAATGAGCGCTGTGAATAAATGAGCGGGTGATGGTGATAGTGAGCCCCGGGCCCGTTATATGAGATGAAAACAAACACTGCCGGGCTGCTGCGGGGCCCCAGAGCTGCAATCTGAGGAGCCCGAGCATCCGAGGGCCGCTCTACTGCAGCAGATGCTCCTGAATGTAGAGCTGCTCTCCGAGGCCTGCAGGCTCCACCATCCTCATCTTCATCTCTCCATCCTGCGGTACTTTTCCATCCTCTGCTTGTCTGTTCTTCACAGGCGTGATCTCATCTCTCATTCCAGCTCTTCATCCATCTCTCTTTCTCTCTCCGTCTGTTAGTCTCTCTATCTGCACTCAGAAATGGCATTTGTTCAAACTACTTCATTAAAATGAGCTGAAACTACACAATTCTTCATGTTCATTGTGGGGGCAACTCAATATTTACGTTCAATCTACTTGTAATTTTTAAAAGATAACTTAATTCTTTCATGTTGTCATAAATCAGTTGTGTGTAACCCAGAACCTGGGATGTTTCTCTCTCTTAAATTCATCATCATGTTCAGTGGCGTGATCTACATGTACAAAAACACACTGAACGGAACATTTACCGTCAACATTATAGAATAAAAACAGCAATAAACAGTATATTTATGAGTCAACATTGTGGGGTTCATCTGTAGCCCTTTAGATTGTGTGTGCTGTACAAATGCAGACCTCCTACATGCTGTCCCAACACAAATCTATTAAGTTAACAGAATAGTTTTTACAAATTTAAGTGCATTAAACATAAAACAGTTGAGTTGTCCCAACAAATCTTCAAAATTGTGTTTTAAAGTAGTTTGAACAAGCAGAAAGTCATTGTGTGTGTGTGTGTGTGTTTAAATCAGTAGTAGTCATAAAAACATATAAATTAACAGTTATATATATATATATATATATATATATATATATATATATATATATAT
>CAIGQQ010009476.1:0-13176 GCA_903798035.1 Danio albolineatus
ACACACACACACACACACACACAGAGTGATGCACATCATTGCAGATGCAGAAACAGATGCCTGACATCCGACATCACCAAACGCGTCTAGATGTCTGAGCGCAGGTCGATGTTGTCGGCGTGTACAGCCGTGTTATGATCAGATCATGTGTCTTTCCCCTTCGCGCTCCTCCATAATGGCCGCCTGTCATTCACGGGCATTTTTTCCGCAATGGTCTTCAGGAAAGTCGCCGCTACGTCACGCCCCTGTGCCCATTTTCGGAGGGGAACCCCGTCACATCCTCTGCCCATATTTGGGCAGGAGCCGTCCAGAGTCAGCACACGGCGGGGAATCCTCCTGCCGACGTAGATGAGCGGGGGGCGTGGCCTCGGCGGAGCTCAACAGTATAAAAGAGCGACGAGGAATTCCGGTAAACGAATCGACGGAGAGCAGAAGCTGAAGGAAACCAAAGCAGCTCCAACAGCAGCAGCAGCAGCAGCGAGGAGGAAAAGGGGAATCCCGAAAGCATCACCTTAAAGGATTATCTGTTCCCTAAAGCGGATTGTGCTGTGTTTGACCTCATGATGCTGAACACTGTGGACTTCAGCGCTCTGGATCTGCTCTGCGCTCAGACTCTTCCTCAGACTGCGCCTCACTGCCAACCTGATGCTGGTGAGTACATGATCACACTCGTTCACTTTATTATGGGCACACTACAGTCATCTAAGGGGGTCTCTCCTCCATCAGACATGATCAGGATGCAGATGAATGATGCGTACTGCAGGAGTGTAGTGAGCAGTTGATGGAGCATCAGTGTGATGCAGTGAGTCGCTTATGTAACGCTCCTCTCCTCCTCTTCCTCCCTCAGCCTGCGGTTTGCTGAAGCCCAAAGCGGAGCCTCTGGACGCCGGTTTCCCGGACTGCTCCAGCGACGGGTTCCCGCCGTCTCCGCTGACCTACACCGGCAGCTTCTACACGGAGAGCGGGCCGTGCAGCACCGACGCGCTCCTCAACATCCTCACGGAGATCGTCGGCATCTCCGACAACTTCTGCGGGAGCTCTCGCACGAGCGCGCTGTCGCGGCAGGAGTCGCTGTTGTCCACCGGCAGCTCTCTGGGATCACCGGAGTCGCTCTGCACCGACTCGTCTGATGAGTTCGCGGACACGAGCGCGCAACAGCTTTCGTTCCCGGCCATCAAGAGCGAGTTCGGGAGCAGCTGCAGCGGAGGGGATCTGTTTGACGGGTTCTGCACTTCATCTCACGAGCCTTCAGATCTGGATGACATTATTGATCTGCTTTCTCCACTCGGTCCTGAGACAGACTCGGTTTTGGACACTTGGATCAAGCAAGAGCCTCTAGACTTCCAGCTTCCGCTGGCACCGGCTGCTGCACACGAGAACAGCCTTTACATTTCGTTTCCTAACGCGTTGGGACTCGCCGACGCGCTGGATTCTCTGCTCGCGACGAACGCGCACGCGCAAAGGAGCAAACCGCGCGCTAGGAAAGGCGCAGCCCGCGAGAAGCCGTTCTCCTGCCCGGTTGAGAGCTGCGAGCGCCGCTTTTCCCGCTCTGACGAGCTCAACCGACACGTCCGCATCCACACCGGACACAAGCCCTTCCAGTGCCGCGTGTGCCTGCGCTGCTTCAGCCGCAGCGACCACCTCACCACGCACATGCGCACACACACCGGAGAGAAGCCGTTTTCGTGCGACGTGTGCGCCCGCCGCTTCGCGCGCAGCGATGAGAGGAAGCGGCACATGCGCGTTCACCTCAAACAGCGCGAGCGGATGCAGCAGAAGGCCGAGCTCCTCGGCGCATGCGCGTTCTCCCTCGTCTGAGCTCCGGGACATCGCTGTGTGTCCCGTTAAACCTGCCGGGGAAGTTTAAGGCTCGGGTGCAGAGCCAGAGCAGCTCAGCGGTCCGGAAGAGGAAGAGTCTGAGGCTGGTCGAGCATCACTCTTGTGTTGTTAAGAACTTGGCATGCTGACGCAAGCTCGATTAAAAGAAAACACGAACACTGATTGGTAGACAGGTTGAGCACTTCCGGTGGACAGCGCCTCAAAGACTGCAGCAGTGTTCCTGATGGAGAAGCTCAGACGTGGATAGTCAACCTCTGCATGTCTTGATGTAAACCTGTACTTGTTTTACACTGCTGTACCCAGGGGTGCAATTCCCGGGGGGGGGGACATGTCCCCCTCACCTTTTTTATTAGATATAAATACCACTTCACTTCATGCTATAATTTCCCCTCGAGAGTCCAAAAATATCTTAAGATATGTATGCAAAATTAAAGTTCGCCGTCACGTCACTCGTATAGGTCGAACTAAACTTTCTTTGAACACTGAATGGACACTAATTGACCCTTCGCTAAGCCGCACCCAAAAACCGCCACCCACCAATCGTGGCTTAGCAACCGTAGCTACGCGCAGGAGCTCTGTCAAGCTGTCGAGCGAGGGAAACAGGCCAAAGCGTTGTGCGTATGGATTGTGCAAATCTGACACCAGGTATCCTAAAAGTTTGTACGGGATGGTGGAATTTTATTATTATTTTTAGATATTTAGCTGTTATTTAATTTTTTTTACACTTTCTTATGTAAAATCCAAAATTTGTTCTTTTAATCTTAAAAACAATGAAATAAATTCTTTAAGTTATTTCCTAAAAATGATAGTCTTTCGTTTGTTTTCATTTTAATAATGCACCGTATATGTTATGATAAAATGTCAGATAAAATTTTCATTTAGGCTTTTCTGCACAGTTCATCGCTACACGTTTCCACGACTATCACCAACACTCAGATTGGGTCTTCCCCACCTCTCAGACCAGAGTTGCACCCTTGGCTGTACCACGCTGGCATGCGACATGTGTACTCTACAGTACGTCTTTTATCCTGTGGTATTTTGATACATGACTTTCTAAACGAGAGAAGAAGAGCTCTATATATTTGTACGTTCTTGACTGTAATTTTTGTATCATCGATTTTCACGAGAACTCCAGTGATCTATCTTATAGATCCGCATTGAGTGACTGATTGTATATTCCACGTTCGACAGTAGAATGTGTTTGGTTGGTTCTTGGGAACCGGATCGCCAGAGAGAGTCAAACTTCAACATCGTAGTTGAGTTGCAGTAGCACATTTACCTGTGCAGATCCACCTGGCCTGCCTTCTGGCGGGTCCGTATTATTGTCTTTTTTTGGCTTTGAACACTGTTCTTGTGCAATGAAATGCCTTGTGGATATTTGAGGCTACTGAATGTTTCAAATAAAACCTTATTTATTGACATTACTCCCAGTCTTCAGTGTTTCTGTGATGATATCTGACTTCCTCAAAAGCTCCGGACACAGCTGCTTATGATTTATTAATGCGACTTTCCACACGCTACAATAGTGCTGACGACAGTCATCTGAATGTGCGAGTCAAAAATAAAAGGGGGAAAACCCAATGCTGGTGTAAAGGAAATAACTAGAAACATAATTTAATCGAGTAACAGATTCATTTACACATTAGATAAATGAACTGTGAATAAAAACAGCTCAATATATTTAAACTGACACATATAAACCAATAAATAAGGAGAAAAACGAAATAATAAACAGGGAAACGGTCAAATGAACAGAAAATCTAAACATTTTGGTTGTTCGTTAAGTAAAAACAGAGAAAATGATAGTTTTTTCCATATACTGCAGTGATTAAATCTGTTTTTCAGCCACCATACTAATGTTTAACAGGAGGAATATTTGGTTTAGATGCCAGTTTATTCAATAATACTATTAGCATGATTTCTTCAATCAACATTAAGCTAGACGTCTTATACTGAAGGACAGACTTTCTCCAACTGTTAATCACTGGATTAGGGATTGCATGTACCATCTTACAATTAGGCCTGTCACAATAATCAATAAATAGACTTATTGCACAATACATGGACATGACCTCAATATTTTTTGGTGATGCAATATATATCGCCCATATGTAAAAACTAATTCTTGCAACATTTTAGCTGATTGCACAACCTCTCCATCTCTATCAGAGGTGTCGGTGACAGTGTGGGTAAAAGAACACTGACAACTGATAATAGATCTGGGAGCAGACATCACAGCCTCTGTTACTCTTTATCTTGCTTTTTTTTTTTGTTAACATTTATTATTATTTGTTTTGGATATGCGTTTTCACATTCTGATTCCAATGATCATTATGTAACAGTGAAGTGACACTGACAACAGAGGTGCAGATCCACATGCAGGTTTAATGGTGATGTCAGGTAGGCAGTGGTCAATACAGGGGCAAACGTATGTATACAGGCAATCCATAAACGTGGTCGAGAACAGGCAAGAAGGCTGGCGGCAGGCTGGGATAAACATAAGCAAGGCAAAGGTAAAAACACAGGAAAACAAGAAGTAAAGTAAAGAAGACTCAGCAACAGTGAGTGTTTCTGTGTGGTTTAAATAGTGTGTGTAATCAGTCCTTGACAATCCTCAGGTGGTGTGTGTGCAATCAGTGGTGACTTGGAGCAGGAGTGTGTGTGTGTGTGTTGCATGAGTGAAGTCCATAAACAGGCGGATTTGTAGTTCTTGTGTGATAGTCGTGTTTACCAGCGATCTCTGGTGATCGTGACACATTAAATTAGTAAAATGACTCAATTAAATAGAATATTCTTGAGAACAAGATATTATGTGTTCTTTTGAAGAGTGTACTTGCGTTATGATGCTATTATATCGACATTTTGGCATTATATAATGCAGTGTTTCCCCTGCCATAGTACTAGGGGGGCGCCCCGCTCTCCCAACGGCTTTCCCCGCCCCCCTTTAAAGTCCAGTTAATGTTTTTTTCTATATCGTGCCAGATCACAACTTCTTTTAATAAACAAGCTAAATAGCCTATGCAGGGCTTAATTTGTGCTGAAACACGCCGGATCCGAATCAGGCATCTCTGAAATCTGATCCAGCACCTCATTTTACCCGTCCCCCTTATCAAAACCTTTTTCCGCGACTACCCGGGTCTCCAACTCTTCTCACTTTCGCCCGCGACACCCCTCCAGCATCCAACGCCCTGCCATCCACCCATCTACACAACGGCATGTCTTTTCAGTCTCTACACGTCGCGCATTTACAAATCTCTGCTCTCTGAATCGCGCACGGTCGAGTCCCACACAGCCACCCTCTGAGTGTCAGAATGTCGTCTGACAGCAATAACAAGGTTGTTTTGAAGGGAAATTTAGCTTTATCGGTTGTAATTAGTTGTACTGCATGTCCACTGCATTTCCGGCCATAGAATATTAAATAAATGATTTGTATTGCTAACTTTTAACTAAACTTTTAATCCATCACGTGTCATAACATGTCATAACATAACCACGACCGGCACGAGGTTACGTCAAACAACCAAAATTTGGTCATGATTGCGTTGACGTTACGTAACACACGTGGATTTTGGCTGGCTAGGATGTCGCGTCAACCTACAGAAAACAGAAAAGGCTTGTTTGAGGTGCGCCTCGCCTTGACTGCAATGTAGACGGCAGCAGAGGAGGGCTCAAAAAATACATCAGAAGTCGGACGCTTCTCGAAACTCGCTGTTTTGCCGCCTGGAAACGTCACCAGTGGCGGAGATCGCGGACGAATGACCTCAAGAAATATTATAACTTATAGTAAATATTAAAGTGTTTTTGAACATGTTTTTTTCAGTATTTGGTTATGTTTATAGTTGCTGTGATCCCCCCCCTCCCAAACCTGTAAACCTAGGGGAAACACTGTAATGAGTTGCCTAAAATGGTCTTAAATTGGCAATAATATCGTTTATCGCGATATATTTTAGTGCAATATATCGTACAACAAAAAATAGATATCGTGACAGGCCTACATACAACGGAGAAGATTCAGTTCTCCACCAAAGGCTGCAGTCAGCAGTTGTTTCTTATTTGGCAGCCAGTGCTGACATATATAGGGCAAATGGATCCAAACTTAATATTTGCAGTTTGACTGTTGTTTATTAGTGTCTCACATTTTTATTCTTCCCTCTATTTTATTTTAATTTAATTCATTTGTTGTTTCTTTTCCGGTAAGTCCCTTTATTAATCTGGGTTCGCCACAGTGGAATGAACTAACAACTCATCCAGCATTTGTTTTACGCAGCGGATGCTCTTCCACCTGCAACCCATCTCTGGGAAACATCCATACACACTCATTAACTGCGGACAATTTAGCTTACCCAATTCACCAATAGCGCATGTGTTTAGACTGTAGAGGAAACCAGAGGAAAGCACATGGACCGCATTACTGCTGCACCGATCCGTCTGTCAATCTCACGCTCCATCCGTCCCTCACTCGTGAACAAAACCCCAACATACTTGAACTCCTCCACCTGGGGTAAGGACTTTCCTTCATATATTCACAGAAAAAGGAATAAATAAATAAATAAATAAATAAATGGCAATTTATTAATGAAACTCTTGATCTAATTTGTAAGAAAATTGTAGTTCTAGCCTGCATACCGAACATAATGTAGGCCTATTATTTCATTACGAAGCATCAAATGTATTAATAGACACCACAGCACCGTTAACCAATCACGCCTCTTCATCCCAGCTGAAAACCCTCATATAGAAACACACCGGAGCAGCTTCAGCACCACGCGTCACGTGGACAGCGCCGCTCGTGCACCGCAGGCATGCGGCGCGTGCTCGACACAACGCGCTCGTAGTGAGAAGCGAGTGTTGTCCACCACTGAAACACTGCGAATGTGCAGCTTCTTTCTATCTCAATGCAATTAAATCGTTGTGCTTTACTGTAGAGGTTTAGTGAAGGCGGCTCATATTCAGGACAGAATCAATAATTAATATGAATACATTTCGTTAACTTCCGGCTGGAGCCGTATGCCTTTTTTTAGCAGCTGAGGAATATCCCCTTATTTCACACTATTCGAGGAGAAGTCAGTACCGCCCAGCACCGGGAGTGACGTCACAGGCGCCGGCTCGGTGGGATCCAGTTCAGAAGCGCGGAGTGCAGGACAACAGTGCAGACAGGAGCCGGGAGAACTGGTGGGTTTCACCGACAGATGCATGAAGACTGTTATTAGTGCACGTCATGCTCAGCACAGCAGGCTCGTGCATGCTTATATCTGCGTGAAGTTTCTAGTGGTTCATTCCGATGCGCGGCGCGCTGCTGTAGGTGTGACCTGATTTACCTCACCACAGCCTCTATCAGCGGGAAACTGCGCGGTTCTACGTCTCATCAATGCATGTTTGTGTCGAGGCTGTGTTTGTTCATGATGGTGGTGATGGAGCTTCATTCGGAGAGCTGCTTTTGTCTTCTTCATAGTCATGCGGAAATAATGTGCAGCGCGCGCGCACAGTCATGCCTGAATTCAGCGCGCGCACACACGCACAGTTCATGAGCGTGAACTTGAACCGGTTGACCCCATGTGGAAATTAAATATGCATAAACCAATTATCCGTTTTTATAACCTGACATTGTAAATATATATGGGCGATTCTGGAATTGTGGGCACATTGTAGCTACACTGCTAAAAACACAGGCTAATGAAACATAACAATGAAAATTTATTCATTCATTTTCCTTCGCCTTAGTCCCTTTATTCATCTGGGGTCCTCACAGCGGAATGAACTGCCAACTTTTCCAGCATATGTTTTACACAGCCTCAACCCAGTAATGAGAAACACCCATACACACCCATTCACACACCACAGCCAATGTAGTTGATCAGTTCCTCTAAAGCGCATGTGTTTGGGAAACCGGAGCACCCGGAGGAAACCCACACCAACACGGGGAGAACATGCAGACTCCACACAGAAACACCAACTGACCCAGCCGAGACTCGAACCAGCGACCTTCCTGCAGTAAGGTGACAGTGCTAACCACTAAATAATACAAATGATAAACATTTATAACGATAACTGACTGTGTATTTCAGGAGGTTTAGTCCTGTAAATATGAGCCTAAAGACTCCACTAGAGCTATTTCTCACTGTCTCCACCTCCTGAATCTGACATTCAGCTTCAATTAGCATCAAGTAATTGTTCTTTTCATCTATTGTGTGTGTTTGCTCCACTGTGCTATTTCAGCCTATTTCTCATTCGCTTTTTCAAAACAATAATATGATGAAAATGCATATTATTGTGTTTTAGACACTCGTGTAGAGTCTGGTTTGAGGTTGGCACTCGGTGCTAAAGCACTAAATGATGGAAAATGTCAACTCTTTTAATGTTCTGTAATGGCAACAAAGGCACAACACAAGAACTCTAACAATGATACTGCACAATAAGAAGAAGATAAAAATGAGGTTATAGTGTTTGTCTGGCTTGCAAAGGGTTTTGTATTCTAAGTTATGTATAACAACAACAGTGATTAATAACAATAGGATTCTTATCCAAAACAAACTGATATCCACAATTTAGAAACTCTTCTAAATCCTTGTGTGTTTGTGTTTGTTTTACAGGGTCAATGATTCTGCAAGAGCCTAATCTGGATTGAGACACACTTAGGATAATGTCCAGAGAAAGTACTCAATCAATTCCGAATTAGTTTCAGAATCCTTTAAGTAGGTTTACACATTTATTTTGAAACACTACCTAGACTCCTAAAACACTACTGAAAAGTTCCTGAAAGGTTAATGAAACTAATTTAAACATTTTAACTGAAACTGAAACAAATTGAACATTGGTCTGCAACAAACTCTGCTGAAACTTGAAAACAATTCTTTCAACGCACTTGAAACAACCGTGAAACAAACATTACTGTAACTCAATTGAAACAGTTCTGAAACAAACTCTCCTAAAAATGTGAAAGCTTGCTGAAAAATATTAAAATAGTTCTGAAAAAAGCCTCCTAAAATGCTACTGAAACAAACATACCTGAAACGATGCTGAAAATCTTCTGAAACAAACATTTCTTACTACTGGATATGCAACTACAGCGAAAATGCTACTAAAATAAATATCCTAAAAGACTTTTGAAACCAAAAATCTTTTTCAAAAACAGTATTCTGAAACTACTCCCCTGAAACAACATTGAAACATTACTAAAAAAACAACTGAAACATTTACAACTTGCCAAAATCATTATTGAAACAAAACTGAAACAGTTACAACTTTCTTAAAATGCTATTGAAACATTGCTGAAACATTGTAACAACTCTCCTGAAACATTGACACAACTGTCCTGAAACGCTATTGAAACTCCACTGAACAACAAATGAAACATTGTTTAAAAGTTCTCTGAAACACAACTGAAACATTGTTACAACTCGCCTAAAACATTACTTAAACAAACCTGAAACATTGTAACAACTCTGCTGAAATATTAATGAAACAAACCTGAAACATTGTAACAACTCTCCTGAAATATTAATGAAACAAACCTGAAACATTGTAACAACTCTCCTGAAACATTGAAATATTAATGAAACAAAACTGAAACATTGTTACAACTTTCTTGAAATGCTATTGAAACATACTGAAACAAACATGAAACATTAACAACTTTCCTAAAAAGATATTGAAATGTTACTGAAACACTGTTACAACTTTCTTAAAATGCTATTGAAACATTTCTGAAACAGTCACAACTCTTCTGAAACACTATTGAAACATTAATGAAACAAAGCAGAAACATTGAAATTACTTCTCTAAAACACTATTGAAACACTATTGAAACTCCCCTAAAACATTATTGACACAACTGTCCTGAAACGCTATTGAAACATTACTGAACAATAAATTGAAACATTGTTTAAAAGTTCTCTGAAATGCTGTTGAAACATTATTGAAAAACAATTGAAACATTGTTGCAACTCGCCTAAAACATTATTGAATTATTAATGAAACAAACGTGAAACATTGTTTCAACTCGCCTAAAACATTATTGAAATAAGGAGAAAAAAGTGAAAACTTTATGAAACTTTGTATGAAAGCTATTGTATGAAACTTTACTGAAATGCCATTGAAACGTTACTGAAACAAACGTGAAAGATTGTTGCAAGTTTCCTGAAACATTATTTAAATATTAATGAAACAAAAGTGAAACGTTGTAACAACTTTCCTGGGTTGCTGAAACATTGTTGCAACTCTCTTGAAAGATTACTGATACATTAATGAAACAAACCTGAAACATCGTAACAACTTTTCTGAAACATTATTAAAACATTCCTGAAACAAAATTGAAACATTTTACAACTCTCCTGAAACATTACTGACACGTTGAAAACTGTCCTGAAACACTATTGAAACATTACTGAAAAACAACAGACTGTAACAACTATCCTCAAACTATTGAAACATTACTAAAAGAAGCAACTCTTTTGAAACACAACTGAAACGCTGCTGAAAAAATAGCCCATAACACTACTGAAAAGATTCTGAAACATACTCTCCTGAAACTTGATCTGGACATTATGTTTTGGAGTGTGTGAGTGTATCATCATCATCATTATCCCAGTATGTCCACTAGAGCCGAGCTGCCGTTCTGCTGCTCTACGTGTGGAGAGTCGTGTGTGTTTGGAGAGCACTGGTCCAGCATCTGCTCCTGCCAGAAGCTCAGTTTAACCCCACGCCGGAGCTCCGAGGGGGGCCTGATGTCTCTATACACCCAGAGAGAAAGCAGCATCGCCCGGCCTCTCCGTCTGGAGCTCCTGGACGCCCTGAGTTTGGCGACCGGCCCGCTACGGAAGATCCTCATCCAGCGGGATTCGCCCTCCGCTTTGCCTCCAGTTCTGGCAGTCGCCGTGAGCTCCAGAGCTCCAGAAACTGAGGCAGACGCCGGTCACGCTGTGGCCCAGCTGGGTGTGCCGTGGCTGGGCAGGCTGGCACTGGAGGCCCGGCTTCAGCAGCTGGCTCTGGAAGTCCAGGAACGGGTCTCACTCAAACTGGAGGTACTTCAGGAGGAGGTGAAGAGGAGGAACGCAGAGGTGCGGAGGGCCAGAAGAGAGAGCGAGAAAATGCTGACGGAAAAATACGAGGTGGAGAAAAGAGCGGCTCAACTGGAGAGACAAGTGGACATTTCTGTGGAGATGCTGGCGAGTCTGAGATACGAGCTGAGCGATCGAGACGAGCAACTACGCAGAAAACAACAGTGAGTGTTCAAATGACTGACGCACTAACGCGGAGCGGGACGCTTCAGTACAGTGTGCTACTGGTTGTGCTGATAACACCCGTTCATATCAAGCACAATAACAATAAATATATTTGTGATATTAGACAAAAATTACATTGCAATATTTGTATATATATTGCAATATGTAGAGTTGAAGTCAGAATTGTTAGCCCTCCTGTATATTTCTTTAAATAATTTCTGTTTAATGGAGAGATGAACACATTTTTTAATCATAAGAATTTTAATAACTTATGTCTAATAACTGATTTATTTCTCTTACCCATGATGATGGCACATAATATTAGCCTAGATGTTCTTCAGGACACTAGTGTTCAGCTCACAGGGACATGTAAAGGCTTCACTAGGGTAATTAGGGTAAAGTTAGGGTAATTAGGCGAGTCATTGTATAACAGTGGTTTGTTCTGGAGACAATCCAACACTAATATTGCTGAAGGGGGCTAATAACATTGACCTTAACATGGGTTTAACACTATTAAGAACTGCTTTTATTCTAGCTGAAATAAACACATAAGACTTTCTCCAGAAGAACAAACATTAGAGGAGATACTGAGAGAAACTCCTGAATCTGAGAAACATCATGGGGGAGTATTTGAAGATAAAAATTCACAGGAGGGCGAACAATTCTGAGTTCAAATGTAGACCTCAGTCAGACCAAGCAGCAACCTAGTCCTGGCTCCATAATGGAGCACATTTCTGTTGAGCCCAATGTCAAAATGGCCAACTTTACAGCAGAATAAAGGTGTTTACAGCCTGGTACAAAGAGTGATTTTAGTTCATATAGCTGATATTACTCTTCATGACAACTGTGAGGGGGTGAATATATTTATAACTCATCCGTTTCCTTTATATTTAGTTATATTAAGTCTGCATAATTAAGGGCGTGGCCACTTGAGTGACAGCTAGGTCTCGCTGGTTGCCGTCACATCACCTCAGCTGATTCCGGCTGATTAGCTGCTGAACTCAGCATACACGTTGTATTTTTGTGTTGTTTTATGTGGCTTTACATTATCAGCTACCTTTTGGAATTATTTCCTACAGTTATCAGATAATATGTCATGCTGTGTGCACTTAATTATGCTCACAAACCATTCACGGCGTCTCCGTTTCCCAGGTCAGTGAAATTCGTACATACTTTTATACCATATCTATGAATGTATTTGTTTAATTTAAGATCATTTATCATTGATAATGCTCTTTAGAGCTGTAATGCACTCTAGAATCTGACAGATTGATCAGCTGTAGGCTCTAGAACAACCATTTGGGGGTGAATGCGTTCGACAGAGATGTCAATTCAAATTGGATGTAACCTCTTTTTTCTTTGTTTAATTGAGGAGCTACAAAAAAGCTCAACTACTTTATTCTGCATTGACTTTCATTGTTATAGACCATTTCAATGTGGTGATGTCATTGGCCCATGAACGTTTCCTGCTTGTTATCAAACTATTTCATCGCTATAACAAGAGGCAATTCAACCATAACCTAATTCAAAACAGCTATCATAACATGATTTATTAATATGTGGCTCTTTTTGGATTTTGGGAAGCTGTAGAAATTAAAAATGTTAAACAGGAAATACATTAGGACCACTGTTTTTGTATACATCCCTTAAAATGGTCTATAAATGGGATTGTTTATGTTTTTACTATAATACGTTCATTATGAAACGTAAAACATTATACTGCATGTTTTAAAGCAACCTTTTCTAGTTATTTTCAAATAATAGGCAAATAAATTTGAAATCATCCATAGCAAATTTAATGTAATACGGTTTGGTATGTTTTAATTCGGCCCACAGCCCTCAATCAGGTTTGCTTTTTGGCCTTTTATAAGAAAAAGTTTGGGCACCCCTGGTTTAAACAGACCATTCACACCAACGGCCTTTGTTTTTCCATTCAATTTATACTTTTCTATTCTTTTATCTATGCTAATGCATTTCACTGACATAGACGACATGTTGGTAGCATCTTAAGTATTTGGCATTATTGAAAACATCATTAAACAGTACTGAAACATTGTTACAACTCACCAGAAACATTAATGAAACAACACTGAAACTTTGGTATTACTCTCCTGAA
>CAIGQQ010009478.1:2526-14501 GCA_903798035.1 Danio albolineatus
GTGTGTGTGTGTGTGTGTGTGTGTGTGTGTGTGTGTGTGTGTGTGTGAACTTGTGTGTTTTTATTTATAAACTTCTTTATACTTTGTGTGATTTGGAGATGAAAGTAATTGATTAGGCTACAAGCAGTAATACTTAAAATTTTGCTTGATACATTGGCAGTAAATAAATGAATATTTTGGTTTCAATTTATTGTAGGCTGTAATTGAAAAAAAAAGAATCATATTTAGACATTGTTATGATCACCAGGGATCTAACGGCTGCAGATCGCCAATGGACTACAAATTCGCCATTTCATGGACTACAAGATCCAGTCATGCACCACACACATACAACCGGTTCCTAATCATGACTGATTGCATACACACAGCTGGCGGATTGTCATAGACTGATTACATGGATTATAAGAACAGCACAAACACACATTATTGCTGAGTCTTGTTAAACTGTATAGTGAACATTACGATGTGTTTTTCCTTGCCTTGCCGTGTTTTTGACCCTTGCTTTGTTTGTTTATGTTGCATGCTGCCTGCCGTTTTGACCGTCTGCCTGTTATCGGACTACGACTTTGAATTTGCCTCTATACATCCGTTTTCTCCTGTGTTGACTGTTGCTTGCCTGACCATTCTCAATGAACCTGCATTTGGATCCGCACCTCCTGCTTCACGTTACAGATATCAAGCATTTGAAAAAATCTGATCAACAAATTAAATACAAATTTACAGTGAAATATGACATCTAAGATGAGAATAGACATGACATTAAAAAAGAGACAGCATTTCAGTGGGTAAACATACCATTACTTTTTTTTGTTGCTTAGAATACTATACTATATGCTTTGCTATATTACAGAATATTATATCAAATAGCATCTTATATAATTTCATGAAATGTCTACATGCAAATATTTAAATTACCACAGTTTGTAAAGTGTGTCTGTGTCTATTGAAATAACCCATCAGAGGTTACTGTATCGGTCAGAACCAGCTCATGATCTCCTAAATAAATTTGATTAACCAATGAGATGTAATTGAATTAAATCTATGAGTTTGTTTCACTGAAACAAGTATATTTACTACACAAGCTACTAAAAAATTGTTGATCCCCCCCATTGGTCAATCTATGATACGCACCCTGCACAAAAGAAGCTTTTTGAATATTCCTTTTATTATCCCGTTTTACATGTTATAGCACATGATTCGATGAACATCATTGCATTGCATCATTGGGTTTTTCATAATTTCTGGTGTTTCATTCTTAATTTGTCAACTTTAACTGCAGTTTGGCACTTTTACTTTCATTCAAGAACATTTTATGCATGCCCCTGTGACAACCGAGATATTGGATGCAAAGAACTGCTGGAGGAGTGTAGTTTTAATGGAATGTTTGGTACCACACGCTGTATGGGACAAAAAAACCCTCTGCATTTCTCGGTAGATGCAGAGACTCAATAGGTGCAGAGACTAGTGTCAAACATCCATGTCTGTATAGACCAGGGCTATTCAATTGGCGGCCCGCGGGCCGAATCCGGCCCCCGAAGCTATTTGTTCCGGCCCTCCAAATATTGTGACCAAGATATCAAAAATACATTTAGTTCAGTGGAAAAACTGCTGAGTTATGAAGTGACGTGCGTCTCTGTTCAGTACAGCGCGAGCTGCAGTTGAGGGCTGCGCAGAGAGTGAGTCACCTGACATTACAGCGAGTGGAGCGAGCAGCAGAAAACATTTGGATATGATTGGAGAAAAGACCTTTTGTACACTGCACTGAGATCGTTAATAAAGATGCAATGATTAGCCGATTTCACTATTAACCGCGCTTTAATTCAACGCCGCGTTTCTGTTGCACAGAACAAAACTGCTGAAACAAAGTTATGCCAACTGTGTGCTAGTTTAAAGTTCCGAGCTTATACCGAGGCTAATACGCACACACACTGGATTAACTATAGCAGCAGGCCGTTCACATATCACGTCTTTTCTGCGCGCGAGTTCATTATTCCTAATAATGGAGACGTGCGCATATTGGGAGAGATGCGCGCATGGCTCGCAAACGGACCTCCAAGCGCACGCAGTAGAAATGATCTCACGCTGTAGTGGTGAGAGTTGTGCGTGGCTTTCAGTGCAATGCAATCAAAAGATACGTTAAACAAATTATTAAAAACTATTCAAATGATTATGTATGTATGAACGCAGATAATAACAACATAACATTAGACAAATACAATTTTTTATTTATTCTTATTTTTATTTATTTATTCATTGTCCTGTCATTTATTTTGATTGTAAAATTATCACTCTTGTTTAAATCAAAAACTTTATAATTTATTTTTAAGACCAAAGAGAGAAATGAACTATAGTTTGTCTTTTATTAATAGCTTGTGCTGTTTTTGGTCACTGAGCAGCAATAAACAACACTTTAAAATACAAGCAGTTTTCTTGTGATTTGTCTAAACTAGTGGTGTTCTGAATTTAATAAATGCATGATAAACATGATAATCATGAAATCATGATTATTCTTCAGACTATAATCGCACAACCAAAATCTATAATCGTTGCATCCCTAATTGTTACGCAGTTCAAAACAACATATGAATATGTGTCTAAATGTAGAAGAAGCCTACTTGAGCAATACACTGATTTTGCTGCTTCGAAATACAATTTTTGAATATGTTTGTAAAAAAAAAAGCCACATTGTACAATGCAGTGATGTTATGTAGTTTCAAAATACAACATATTAACATTTTAATGTAGAAAAAGCCAACGTAGCCTAAAAATAGCCTAAAATGTTTACAACAAAAAAACACTTTATTACATAGCACGCGTTTGCAAATGTGTTTTATAAAGGTTGTTATTGGTTGCTTTGTATGTGACGTAATTACCTCGTGTGCACTGTGAACCTATCAGGTTGTCTCACGTGGTGATGTCACTCAGCGCGCTGTTTGATATACTTAATATGCACGCGCTTTACTATGTATGTGTGTGCGCTCTTCTCGTAGCGGTTTTAATTTATCAGTGTCGGAACATCATAATTTCTTTCACACACACATGCACACAACACACACACATCCACATTTACACATACAGGCACAATATCAGACACACACACACACACACTGGCATGGAGTCGTGACAGCACAACAAACAAAAAAACAGTCCGATGTTTTGGAGTTATTACTCGCGTCAAACAAGGAATTCTCCGACTCATCATCTGCTCAAGATTCTATTGCCAGTAAAGACGAAGCTGACTTTTGTGAAGGATTAGATCCATTCCAAGACATGCTAGTATATTCTTTATAAATGCTTTGCTTTTGCGTATTATATGCTCATAAACAATGCTTTGCTTTGAGTATGAATATAAACATAACACAGAATAATCCCGATAGTATGACGCGCTATTTACTCTTATCGATTCACTTTTATGCCTAAAACATCAAACTTTTATACCTTTAAACTTGCATTTTTTGCTGTATTGCTGAATCGTGCTTATTATTTTACTTACATTGATGTCGTTTTGAAGACTAAAGCCCTCAGAACCCTCACCGATTTGTGGTAATTTGTAGAGATTTTTTTGTTCATTAATCGAATTGTTCTGTCTACACTGTTTATAAAAATAAGTGTATCTCACAAACGAATTGATTTAGTTAGTCCAAATCACTTTTTATATAGTCTCAAAGGGTTTTGTGCATGTTTTTGACAATTTTGAGATTTACATTTGTGTTATTTCTGTATATAGCAACTAAAATAAAAACTAAGCGATTTTTAATTTTTTTTGTGTTTTATTGCACTTTTAAGCTATTTAACTAGTAAATATGGATTTATGACATACATAAACTTAAAGTTGGGGATGTAAGGATTTTATTGATATATGGCATTTGAAAATACTCAAGAGAATGACATCACAGCATGTAAAAATACTAAGATATACCCTGGCGGAATTGTTCTATGGCAGGTCTTAAAGGGTTAAAAAAAGACAAAAGGCAAATCCAGATTTCAACATTGCCAGATGCAACAAGCTCTAGGGTAAAAACAAAAATGTCCCTTACAAACACACTCTAGTCATGTGTTAGCAGACCACTGTAATCCACAAACGTTAGTCCACACGCAGCGATGCTCTCATTGAGGGAAAATGTAAACAAAACCTTTGTTGCGGCACATTTATAAACAACACTGATGATCCATGTCTCTGAACATTTCTTCTTCTTCCACTTGTTTTAATTACGGTTGGCAAAACAACGTGGCATCTCTCTGAACACTGAATTAATCCTGAAAATTAATTTAGTTGCACCTTATTCACTATAGAGCGCGCTGATTGGTTTGAACTAAGTCTTTCTCATAAATGTTGTACCCACCGGGACAGACATCCAGTCTCCACACTGGAATTTACACAGTGATCCCATCGCCGTGATGTAGCTTCAAAAATATTTTTTCAATCCGAAAGGACAAATTTGCTCGAAATAGCAAAACAGCAAATGCAAAAATAACCTATTTTCACTTTTTAGTGAAATGTAAGTGTCCTAATAGTGTTTTTAGCAACGTGGGACACATAAATGACTGTCAACATCTCAAAAAAAGTGTTTTGGTGTTTCGTGAGCCTTTAAATTAACAGTATTTTATTGTTAACTTTTAACAATAGTGCCCCCTATTCTTCCTGCAGTTTTTGTTTGAAGTTTCAAGGTTGAAGTTTATACTGGTACATACCATAATGGTACACTTAATTCTAAACAGTCTCCTACATGAAATTATATATTTTCCATACATCCGATTTCTTAGTGGAATAATATTCGATAAAACAACACCACTATTCAAAAGCACACAGGGTTAGGTTTAATCGCAATTGTATTTATTAAATGTTTGTTTAATCATTTGAAATTTGTACATGAATTAAGTCACTACAGATTTGTTTAGTGATTACACAATTTCAAAAACTATGAGGCTACTGTATATGACAAATTTGTCACAGAATCTGAAAAGATTATTTGGAAAAGGCAATGTATAGATTTCCTCTTTTTAAATTCGTTAGGCAAAGACTCGTTTAAAATGGATTAGAGAAAGGAGAGCACAGATACAACCTACTCAAAAGTAATTCAACTTGTTCTCTGCCTGTAAATAATCTGTTTTGACATTACAGACCTTTTTTAACTGTATTCACTGTGATATCAGTGTAGGCTACGCCTTTGTATTGGCCCATGGTTTCGTACTGTAACACACTGCCATTCTTGCAAGTGATCTTCACCGTGCCAGTGTACGGCAGGTCAAAAGTGGCTCTGCCAATGGTGATGTCAA
Source organism: Danio albolineatus (assembly GCA_903798035.1). Taxonomy (NCBI): domain Eukaryota; kingdom Metazoa; phylum Chordata; class Actinopteri; order Cypriniformes; family Danionidae; genus Danio; species Danio albolineatus. The sequence goes on from CAIGQQ010009478.1 coordinate 7,804, forward strand.
CATCCACCTTCTTCTTTGGTGGGACTTTCACAGTGGTGGTCAGAGTTTTGTCTTTCTCATCCGTCTGCTCCAAACTATATGCACCCTCTGTTCCCACATTGATACTGAATCCTGTAGGAACTTCTGCAACTTCTGGAATCCCAGCCTTCACCTCCACACTGAATGTTGCTGTAAAGCTGTTACTCATAGACCATGAAGATGTTTTGATCATTTTCTTTGAGGTTTTGATTGCTTGCTGTTGATTAGCAGATGTTTTGTTCTCATAAGTGACAGACTTGATCTCTTCTGTGGCCACCTCTGGTATCTGCTGGTTGATGGTGGGATAGTTGACATTGCTGAGAATTGCTGACTGAACCTCATTGAGAAACATGAACCCCATGCAGTCGATGTCATCACCAGATCTTCCAACAATACCAAGACAATATCCAGAGCCGACATCGATGGGACATTCTGTGTTTAAACCCCATGTCATCTGTGCATAGAATTCTCCACCCTTGTTGGTCTTGAATTTGATGGCTCCAAGACGTGTTACATCACCGCTCCCCCAGACGGACAGTGAGCTGAAACACTCACCAGGACTGAAAAAATACCCATGAGGAGATCCAGATGGGTGTCCGAAGGTTGTATCTCTACCATCTGAAAGACATGCCCTGACAGCCTTGATCTGCCATTCTCCCACCCAAACCCAGATCTTTTCCAACTGGGCACCATTGTTTTCACCAGTAAATGAAAACGGGTCACCTCCTTGACCACCAACTTGCTTTAGTGTTGTTGGGCAGGTCATCTTTGTGGAAACTGGCTCTGAAAATTACATCACAAAAATAGCATTATAATTACCATCAGAGCTCTAAAAAAAAACTTAGTGAGGATAAATTTTACTTGTTTCACAGTAATTTGCATTCACTTTATTTTCTTACCAAAGGTTTCATAATTTATATTATATTGTAGGGGTGTGAACACGGTTTCCCTTCGGGAAGGGAACTTCAATGCTATGTGGACTATGGGGATTTCGTCAGATTCCAATCATCTGAAAGAATATATAAACGGGCCAATGAAATGGCAATGAGTTGGCAGCATCAGCATGCACAGCTGGCGCTACTTACAATCAATCTTGGAATATAAGCGCCGCACGAGCCAGACTGAGGCATCTTTTTCAATTCAGATTGAGCACCTTGCAGAAAACCAGCACTCTCCGCCCCAGGGCTCCGTTAAGTCCAGTAAACGAACCACAAAGCGTCCCTGATACGGGCCAACTGGAGAGGGAAGAGGGAACTTCCTCTTTCCCCGGTGGGGGCTGGGCTCTTCATCCAATGACATTTAAGAACGTCACCAAATCCTCAAAGAAGGAGCATTTTTCCCTTTGCCGGATGTGACAGCTCGAACACTGCCAGTCTGGGACACTATGCCAGTGGCTCGCGAGGTGTGGGGGGACAGTCTCCCTTCTCTCACTCTACCAGCCCCTCCTCTGGAGCACGGGTGGAAGGCGAGAGTGAGTCTCTCGCCTCCTGCTCTTTCGCGAGACCTCGGTTCAGCCCTCCCACCACTCCACGCTGCCCCACTGCTGGTACGTCAGCGATCGTAGCAATGAAGCCATTAGCGAGGGCTCTGCCTGCCTGGTTAGCGCGGACCAGCCCGTCGCGGTGGCTCGTAAGCATGATCAAACTCAGCTATGCTATTCAATTCACGCAATGCCCCCCTAAGTTCACTGGGGTGTATTTCACTAGGATCAGCCCTGTGTCTGCCCCTGTCTTGTGCGAGGAGATTGCTGTCCACCTGGCTAAGGATGCAATCTAGCCGGTCCCTTCAGCCAAGATAGAGAGCGGGTTTTACAGCCTGTACTTCATCGTACCCAAAAACAGCGGTGGGCTATGGCCAATCCTAGATCTGCGTGTTTTGAACGGCTGTCTTCACAAGTTGCCGTTCAGAATGCTTACACAGAAAGGTGCGCTCGTCCTCGGGATTGGTCTTCAGCAATAGACCTGAAGGACGCATACTTCATGTCTCCAGACTTTTACATTACCGTCAGTTTCTGCGTTTTGTGTTTGAAGGTCGAGCCTGGCAGGACAAGTCCTCCCATTTAGGCTTTCTCTGACTACGTGGGTTTTCGCCCCTTCGGCCCGCGGTCATCCACATACTCGATTATCTCGACTAGCTGATTTAGCGCTCACGGGATCAATTGATTACCACAGAGAAAGGGTGCTTCAGCACCTCAATCTATTTGGGCTTCAGGTCAACCGAGAGAAGAGCAAGCTTGACCCTGTGCAGATCATCTCTTTTCTCGGGTTGGAGCTGGACTTGATCACCATGACGGTGCGTCTCTCCAGAGAGCGTGCCCAACTGATGCTGACCTGTCTGAGAGAGTTCGACAGAGAAACTGTGGTCCCACTGATATTATTTCAAGGCTCCAGGAGCATATGGCATCTGTAGCTGCTGTCCCGCCACTCGGGTGCTCCATATGAGACCGCTTCATCATTGGCTTCACGATCAGGTCCAAAGACATGCATGGCACGCTGGGTGACTGTCACTCCGCTTTGTTGCTGCGCCTTCAGCCTCTGGATGGACCCTGCATTTTTACAGGCCTGTGTGCCTTTAGAACAAGTGCTCAGACATGTCATCGCTTTGACACATGCTTCCAGTTGTGTTGGGGGACCGTGTGGTGCGAGCATGCAGCTGTGGGTCCATGGTAGGAACTTGGTTGCATTGGCATTTAACTGCCTGGAGCTGTTGGCAGTATATCTCGCGCTGCGCCGTTTTTTTTTACCAGTGCTAGAAGGGAAACACGTGCTGGTCAGGACACACATCACGGCGTTGTGGCGTATATCAACAGGAGGTATCTGCTTTCACCGTATTTCTTAGCTCGCTCGCAGTCTGCTCCCCCGGAGTCATACGAGGCAGAATCGCTGCATCCCATTTTTACCCGCTGAGCTCTTTCATGGCCCTTTCAACCCTGCTCTTTCATGGCAGTTTCTCAAACACAGAGATACGTTTGCTTTCTCGCTTTGTCAGTTGAGTTCCTCACTTGGCGAACCCTGCAGAGTTCCACTGGCTAAACAGCTGGCCCCAGGGGTAGAGTCAGGGAGGACGAGGAACAAGTCCATGTATTGCGCCTCTCTGGCTCAATCGGAACTGTTTTTCAGCTCTCCCTGGCACATCCCCTGGAAGAAGCTTCTTCTCTGGGACAGGCACTGTTTGGCACCTGCGCCCATATCTATGAAACCTCACGTGTGGTAAATAGATGGAGCGCGAAGGACTTAGGTGACCAGAGCACCCTCTACGAGGCATGCCTACGCACTGTAGTGGAGTCTATTTGCTGTGTGGTATACTTTTTCCCCGAAAAGGACCCCAAACATGCCAGATCAGTGTGATGCTATCCTCCTTCAGTTGGTTGGAGCTAAGTTTGTCCCCTCCACACTGAAGGGTTGGCATTACGATCATCCCCGCTTTGAGGACGCGGCGATGGTGGCGCACTGGAAAATCCAGTTCCCAGAGATGCGAGACATGGATATTAATTCTATCCTGTTCCCCTTTCAAACCCACTTGGAGATCTCTCTTAGGAGAGGTCAGCTCGATCACTTGATTAAGTATCTTTAAGATTTCTGTCCAGGTAGACAGCCCTGCTGGTCACATTGGCATCGGTCAGATGGGCAGGTATCTGGAGGCATTTTTGGTCAGCGAAATATTCCAGCGTTTTGGGCTGGCCCACTCTCTTGTTTTCCTGAGACCCTGGCCCACCTAGGTGCCCTAGGTTCTTACGGCGTTCCTTCAAAACTTTGTAGTGAACCTGCACTCGCTGCCTACAGAGGAGGCAGACCCAGCCACTTTATTGCTGTGTCCTGTTCATGCTTTGCATATTATACAGACCGTACTCAGAGCTTAGATCCTCTGAGCAGCTCTTTATCTGTTACGGGGATCGGCAGAAGGGAAGTGCCATATCAAAACAGAGGTTGGACCAAACCCACTGATCAGTGGATGCCTTGCTTATTAGAGCCAGGGTGAGCCTTGTTTCCACAAAGCATTGAAGTTCCCCTCCCAAAGGGGAATGCAACGTTTACTAAAGTAACCCTTGTTCCCCGAGGTGGAGAACAGAAATGCTACAATGATTGGCCCTTAGCTGTTGGGCATGAAAAACTTTTCAGCTAGAAAAAGATTCCTCAGCTTGGCACGTGTAGTGCTTATATTCCAAGATTGATTGTAAGTAATGCCAGCTGTGCATGCTGACGCTGCCAACTCATTGGCACTTCATTGGCCAGTTTATATATTCTTTCAGACCATTGGATTCTGACGAAGTGAAGTTTCACAAACTAATTTCGAGAGGAGCACGTGATATGATTGACTTCAGCTGATTCCCATTGCTAATCATTAGCTAGCCTATCAGATCATCCTAAACTTACTATATATATCCTGCCTAAACTTCATTCCACATCTTCGTTTCCGGAAACCCCCCCTCACCCATCCCCCACTTCTCTGTCTTTCCATGATCGGGCAACACGGTGGCTCAGCGGGTAGCGCCGCTGCCTCGCAGTAAGGGGGCCACAGGCTTAGGTTTTTATCGAGCCAGCTGGCACTCCCTGCGTGGAGTTTGCATGTTCTCCCCGTGTTTGCGTGGGTTTTCCCCGGGTTCTCCGGTTTCCTCCCACAATCTAAAAACATGCACATAAACAAATTGTAACAAGTCACAAGCACTTAACACATCAGAACCACATATTAGATATAGTACAAGGGGGGGCACTCGAGAAACACCTGATCTCGTATCCCTCCTAATGCTCATTGACCGGGCGGGAACCTTGGGCTCATCTATCTCCGAGCTCAGGGTTCTCTCCCGGGACAGTATGCCAAACCTGCTATCATAGTCGAGCATTATCTAAGTGTGAACTCTTGAAATCCCCCATAGTGGAAGCTTTTACAGAGCATTTCCGCTCTCCCCCTCAGGGAACAAGGGTTACTTTAGTAACTGTTGCGTTAGTTTGAGATAATGTCATCAATTCAACATCTCGGTGCATCTCAGTGCATTGACGATGCTTTTCATACACAGTTATATTTTTTTCTTCACAACACAAGAACTCTTGTAATAAACTGTAAAAATATATTTATGTATTATTTGTAATACCATTTTGTCTTTTATTACAAGCAACCAGATATATGTACTTATGTAATTATTAATCCCGCTTGCTTTTTGAGAGTTATCGAGCGAGTTCTTACACCCCTATGATTGGTCATTGTGTATACGCGCTCAACAGAAAGCACTGCAACTGGTTCCAAAACTCTGCGCTGTTCTCCGATGAGTGATGTGGACACTGAAGAACAGTCTATGCACAAAATGCGGTTATCACAGCTGATTAATGATAGACTTGGTAGAGAAAACCCTTATGTCTGAATCCACATGTTTCGCTGTAAAAGCCGAGAGGAGAGGAAAAGTTACCTTACAAACTTTCCAGCAGTTCAAAAGTTTAATTTTCTCCCTAACAGTGAAATCAATACTGCCTAAATACATAAATAGGCTAAACAAATACACAGTTGATCACATAGGGCTACTAAATTATTAATAAAAACTGTACAGAAAGATAAAAGCACAAGAAAGAATGCCGCTTTAAAACAGAAACTTATTTTATCGAAGTGCTTTAAGTCACTCAGATGCTCTGGCTGCTACAGTATATCAGGTCAGTATATTCACCATGTTACATAACTGCCCCCTGCTGGCCATGTATTTGTGTTGACCATGTTGTGTTGTGCCCCACTTTACTGCAGTAACGTGCTAGATCACTTTAATTCACTCGCGCATTCTGAGTAGCCACATCTGTCAGGGTTCTGCTGTAATTTCAGTGTCAGTGAAAGACTTTTCCAGTAAACACACAAGCAGTGAATTGTGCACATTTGTCTGTTTGTAAGTAGTTGGAGCATTTTAATTAATTGCCCTCACCTCTCCAGACAAAAAAAAACAGTTTAAACCAGTATAAGCTGGTTAGCTGGTTTTAGCTTGTCGTTGGTTTCAGCCATTTCCAGCCTGGCTCTTAGCTTGTCAAGCTGGGAGCCCAGCCAAAACCAGGCTGATCAAGCTGGTTTTAACTGGTTTTATCTGGTAATTGCCCAGCCCAACTAGCTGAGACCAGGCTGGAAATGGCCTAAACCATTCTAAAACATAATATTAGTGCATACGAGTTAAATGACGTCAGTTTTTAAAAACTGTTTAAAATCTATCACAGAACCGATACCGAATTGTCCTGTATCATGGTGCATCGAAGAAACAATTCATTCTGACACCCCTGCTATATTGTATAATTTTGTTAAACCTCAAACCTGCAAAGTTTTAGGCTGTTAGTTATTTAGTTGAAGTAGATTTTAGATGTATATCACAGGAATTATACTCACATAACTGACTGGAGTCTGGTGAACTTCTTCTCAAGAGCAGCTCATTGAAAAGCTGGAAAAGTGAAGCATGTTTGATTGAACTGCTGCTTAAATAGACTGGAAAACACACCCCGAAACCATGAGTCGGAGATCTGCACAAAAAAAATTGTTGATTGTTGACAGGCGATAGATAAAGGCTCAAAAGTCCCATTTGAGGAAAATTCAGAGGAACGCATGAATAGTAAAATGAGCTTTCCAACAAACTCTAAGCTGCTCACCTTGTTTTTCAGCCATGAGCAGCACGGAGATTGTATCTTCTGCACTGTTCAAACCTGCTGTTATCAAACCGATCT
>CAIGQQ010009480.1:0-13106 GCA_903798035.1 Danio albolineatus
CTGATCAAAAACAACACGCAGAACAAACACTGTGGAGGAATTTGTCACGTCAGACATGAAGAGACTTGAAGCTCAGGACACACCTAGCCAAAGTCAAAATAAGACTCTCTGACTTTGCTTGTCACCTAAGGTTGGCTGCATATAGTCCTGCCTAAACCAAACAGCTGCACATGAACACCACCAAAATGAAGAAGAGCTCATTTAAGGTAGAATGTATTTTCTGTGCCTGCATGAGATGAGAAACCTGATTTTAAATAATATGAATTAGGTTAATGCAAAACCAAAGCACCACATGTGCACCCTAATTCATTGGTATTTTTTAATTAACATTATAAAAAAAGCTAGCAGTACCTCAGTTTTTAAAGGTGCAGTATGTAAATTTGATAGCCAGTGTTTGAACTGTACTTCTACAACCCCAAATCAGAAAAAGAAATTAAACATAAAAAAGGCATTAGAGATTTTTTTTAAATTGACTTCGACTTGTATTTCATTACAGACACCATGTATATTTCATGTTTTGTCTGGTCAACTTCATTTAATTTCATCCTTTCCTGTCATTCAAACCGGCAACACACTCCAAAAACAGTTGTGACAGGAGCAGTTTAGTGCTAATAACCAGATAAATTGGTGAAATATTGTGATTTGAAGCAGGTGATGTCAACAGGTGATTGTTATTATGATTTGGTACAAAAGCAGCATCCAAGAAAGTCCTTTAGGAGCAAAGATGGGCCAAGAATAGCCAGTTTGCCAACAAATACATGAGAAAAAAAAAAAAGATTGAAATGTTTAAAAACAATGTTCCTCAGAGAAAGAGAGGAAGACATGTGGATTTTTCTTCTTCAATAGTGCATAAAATATTATTACCAAACAAACAGTTTAACTGGTAACAAACAAGCCTAATAAGTGAAGTACCTTTAACTTTTTAAAGGGGTGGTCCACTGCGATATCATATTTTAAAGTTTAGTTGATGTGTAATGTAGCTGTGTGAACATAAACTGTTACAGTGGGAGTAACAAAGACAACGGTGTGAGGATCCAATTGCAGTTTAATATTAAAAGTCGTTATAGCAGTGGTCATCGGGGGCAAACAGATACATGCAGGTTGTCAAAATCGTAGTAGTAAACAGGCGGAAGGTCAAAAGACTGGCAGCAGGCAAGGATTAACAGATATCAAGACATGGGTCAAACACGGAAAAACAGGAACAAAAGAAGCGTGTTGTATGTCACAAAAACAGATAACAATACTAAGGAATGAGTGTGTGTGAGTGTGCTGTTTATAAAGTGTGTGTAATCAGTCCAGAAGCAGCTTCAGCTGAGAGAGTCTAATCAGATGGTGACTTGGATCAGGAGTGTGTGTGTGTGCTGCATGATTGGAATTGTAGTCTGTTAACAAGCAGATTTGTAGTTCATGGAATGTGAGTGTGTGTCAACTAGCGATCTCTGGCTGTAGATCCTGGTGATCGTGACAATAAACAACATGCAAAGGGAGACACTGCAAAGGGAGACACTGGCTATTACAGAGTTAGCTTAGCAAAGCCTTAAAAATACACTGTGGGACCACCCCTTTAAACAAACAAACACAACATATATAATAAAATGTATAAATATATATAATAGCTTACTGAAAATAAAATAACTAAAGCCAATACAAACAAATTAATGAAATGGGCCTGAAAAGGTGAAGTACATTTGTAGCCTATAGCCTACTATGAACACACATTGAATGCCCATTCTGATAGCGCAGTAGATGAGGGAATGCTTAAAACAAAATGCACACATTTTGAGAGGACAGGAAAGCACCAGATGATTCCATTTCTATTGCATGTCAAATCCCACCAATCCCTGTGGTTCTCCCACAGAATTTTCAAACCACCCACTCCTGCCTAAACCCAAGGTAGTTCTCTAGTACACACCAAATAAACTAGCATGATAGACACTCACTGATAGCCAGCTGCTACCCATTAGCCGACAATTAACTTGGTGTGTCCTGCCTTAAGAGATCTGGAGCTGATGATAGTGTGTTTGGAGGATCTGCTCACCTTCATGACACACAAAAGGATACTGGTAGTGACAAAGGTAGTCTCCCCATCCTCCCCGAGCATCATGTTCAATCACTGCACAGTTTTCAGAGCCTTCGTAATTATTTGGTTCACCAGTATTCCAGTATCTGAATGAGGAGTTGCTCTGATCTGACCACTGACATGAGTCACTGAACAGACCGATCCAGACTGGAGATCCAGATGAGTTTCTGTCATCAATGAACTTCTTCAGCTGTTGACTCTCATTCTGGTTCCTCACAGTGACCAGATCAATGTGATTCTGTCTGCAGTATCTCTGAGCGCCTCTCCAGTTCATCAGTTGATCGACAAACACCAGTCCTGTGCTCACTTTGAGAAAATAAAATGGAAACATTATTCTTTTTATGTGTTGATTGAGATGTAAACAAAATAATGGTGGAAGCTCCATACAGGCTTTTATTACTGTTAACATGTTATTTTCTCTCTGCTTTGTTTACCTTAAAGAAGGTTATCCGGGTTACAAATGGGGTTAGCGCGCGGGGGCGTGGTTGATGTTCTGTGTGTGTCTTGGCGCTCTCTCGGGGAAGTGATGGGAGCGAAGGAACGGAATAAAGTGTGTGCTAACTAAATAAACGTCGTGTTTATTCAACTTTACATGGTAGCAGAGGATGGTTGAATGTTGGCAGCCAGTTATAAAGTTCCGCCGAAGTTTGACGAAACAAGGCCATACGAGTGCTGGAAAAATGAAGTTAATATCTGGACGCGGGTCACCGAACTCAATAAAAAGAAACAAGCCCTCGCGGTTGCCTTGGGGCTTGAAGGCAGGGCCCGTGAAACGGCGATGGAAATATCTGCAGAGGATTTAGACAGTGATACAGGTATGGCAACGCTGATGGCTAAGCTGGATGATGTATTCTCAAAAGAGGAAAAGGATCGCGCGTATGAAGCGTACTCTTATTTTGATGGAATAACTAAGGACAGTTCGGTTTCCATGGCGGACTACATAATTGATTTTGAACAGCGATACAATCGGATGAAAAGGTATAATATGACGCTTCCTGACGCTGTACTGGCTTTTAAGTTATTGGACACAGCTTGTCTCGACGACAAAAACAGACAGCTAGCACTGACGGCCTGCACAGAATTAAAATTTTCATCTATGAAGTCGGCTCTAAAGCGCATTTTTGGAGGAAAAGCAGCAGGCTCGTCAAACAGGATACAAGTGAACCAGGACGTGGCGTTTTTCACCGAACAACGACCACAAAGAAGAGGAAAACGGAACGAAATGTTGCAAAGTGGACACCCAAAGCAGCCATTACCTGGGACTAATCCACTAGATAAGTACGGTAAGAGATACAGGTGTGCTATTTGCCAGTCTACATTTCATTGGGCTAAAAACTGTCCACACAAGAAAACTGAACAAGTTAAAATAATTGAAGATACAAACATTGAGGAATGTAACATAACTTTGTTCACTAAGGCCTCAATGTCAGATGCAGAAATATTCATGACTGAATCACTGGGATCAGCGATTATTGACACTGCTTGTACCCGTACGGTGTGCGGGGAGAAATGGCAGGAAAACTATATTGATAACCTCACTCAAGATCAAGTAAACCAGCTGATGCAAACAGAAACTCACAGTTGCAGACCATTTCGGTTTGGTGATAGGAACTTGGTATATTCCACAAAAAATGTGAAATTACCTGCTAAAATAGGACTGACAAAATGCCTAATCGACACAGAAGTAGTCAAGGTTGACATCCCACTCTTGCTGAGTAAAACGTCATTGAAGAAGGCAGGGACCATTTTGGACATGGAAAAGGACAGTGCAGTGATGTTCAAGCAATCCATTCCTCTTGAATTTACTAGTTCTGGACATTACTGTGTCAACATCAGAGACAAAAACGATAAAAAAGATCAAACTGAAGAGGAAGTTTTAACAGTGACAGAAAACATATCTCCTGATGAGAAACGCAAAGTCCTTCTGAAACTCCATAAACAGTTTGGTCACGCATCTGCAGACAGGCTACAGAGGCTCATGCATAGTTCAGGAAATAAGGACAAAGAGTGCTTTGCTATTCTACAACAAATAGTAGATGACTGTGAAATATGCAAAAAGTACAAAAGGACAAAACCAAAGCCTGCTGTGGGATTGCCCATGGCTTCTGAATATAACGAGACCGTGGCGGTGGATCTACACGAGTTAGAACCAAGTGTATGGTACCTTCACATCATTGACCACTTCACACGTTTCAGCGCCGGAAGTATTGTTAAAACAAAGAAGTCCGCTGTAATTGTCAACTCCTTCATTCACACTTGGATTAGTGTTCATGGGGCCCCCCAAAAACTGTACAGTGATAATGGGGGAGAATTCAACAACCAAGAGATCAGAGACATGGCTGAAAACTTTAACATTGAGATAAGAACAACAGCTGGATATAGTCCTTGGAGCAACGGACTACTCGAGAGACATAACCAAACACTCACCGAGATCATCCTGAAGGTCAAACGAGAAAACGGATGTGACTGGCACACTGCTCTTGACTGGGCCCTCATGGCTAAGAACAGTATGTTGAATGTTCATGGCTACAGTCCATACCAATTAGTGTTTGGACAGAATCCTAACCTTCCTTCTGTTTTAGTTGATAAATTACCTGCTTTAGAAGGTACCACTGTGAGCGCTAAAGTAGGAGAACACATTTCTGCTCTACATGCTTCTAGAAAAGCATTCACAGAAGCAGAGTCTTCTGAACGTATAAGAAGAGCACTACGTAAACAGCTTAGACCCACAGATGACATGTATGTGACAGGTGACAAAGTATTTTACAAAAGGGCAGACTGTCCAGAGTGGAAGGGACCAGGGGTGGTTATTGGTCAAGATGGAGCTGTTGTTTTTGTAAGACATGGTGGGACTCTTGTAAGAGTACATCAATCTAGGCTCTGTAAGACAAATACACAGAATCAGGAATCTCAAGATAAACAAGTTAACAGTCAAAAAGTGAACGAAAAGGGTAGCTTTAACAATGTAGCAGATAGCTCGGATAGTGAAGAAATCATAGACAGTGACCAGGAAAACATCAGCGACAGGGAACTGAATACAGGAGAAGTAGTTTATCCTAGAATGACACAAACTGAAACAGATCATAATGTGTGTGGTGATTCTATCTCTTTTGCTGGTGTAAAGCTAAAAACAGGACAGACCATAACATTTACCAAACAGAACAGTAATGGTCTACAGAGAGCCAAAGTTTTAGGCAGAGCAGGCAAAGATTCTGGAAAATATAAAAACTGGTTTAATCTGCAACATATTGAACATGATGGGAGTAATGGGCAGAAGGAGTCGTTGGATATGTCATGTGTTGGCAATCTTCACATTGAAACAACTGATAGAGAGACTGATGTGCTTATCACAAAAGACATTTCATTTGATGCTGCTAAACAGGATGAAATAGTCAACTGGTACAAAAACATGTTTTTGAGGAAGTTGAAGATGCAGGTCAAAAGTGTGTATCTACCAGATGGGTCTGTAGTCTTAAAGAAACTCAGAACGGTATTGTGCCCAAAGCTAGACTCGTAGCCAGAGGTTTTGAAGAGCTTAACATTCATGAGTTGCAGAAAGATTCTCCAACCTGTGCTTCTGAATCTCTTAGGCTATTATTAGCTGTAATCTGTCAAAACAAGTGGCAAGTCCATTCTATGGACATCAAATCTGCTTTCTTGCAGGGTATGCAGTTGTCTAGAGAAATCTATGTTCGCCTTCCTCCTGAAGTAGGAAAGGAAAATGTTTTGTGGAAACTAAACAAGTGTGTTTATGGTCTTGCAGACGCATCATTGTATTGGTACAACAAAGTGAAAGAAATCATGTTGAGTACAGGTAGTAAAATGTCTAAAGTAGATCCAGCAGTATTCTACTGGTTGGATGAGCAGTGTAAAGTTACTGGAGTACTCGCATGTCATGTTGATGATTTTCTTTGGGCAGGCTCACAAAACTTCTCAACTAATGTGATACCTATACTAAAGTCTGCATTACATGTTGGACGTGAGGAACATGAACACTTCTGCTATGTAGGAATGGACTTTGTTACTATTAATGGTGTAGTTCATGTACATCAGCATAGTTACATTGAAAACCTACAGCCCATTCAGCTGCAAGCAGCACGTGCAGTGCAGAGGGATGCCTTCCTTAATGAGACTGAAAAAGAGCAGCTTAGGTCAAAAATAGGACAAATACTGTGGGTTGCAAAACAAACCAGACCAGACATTATGTTTGATGTAAGCAGTTTAGCATCAAATATAAAGTCTGCTACAGTCCAGTCTGTTCACGAGACAAACAAGGTCATTAGAAAGCTTAAATCTGAAAAGGTGAGTCTCAAGTTTCAACATCTGGGAAACAGTGATGCTCTGAACTTTGTTGTTTTCAGTGATGCTTCCCTTGGGAATCTCCCTGATGGTGGTACACAAGGGGGTACACTGATCGGTCTCATGGGAGAAGGAGGAAAGTTTTCTCCTCTCTGTTGGCAATCTAAGAAAATTAGACGTGTAGTAAGAAGCACTCTGGCGGGGGAAACTCTGGCCCTGTCAGATGGAATAGATAATGCCATTTTTCTCACTACTCTCTTTTCTGAACTTACCACTGGAAATGCTGAGCTGAATACTCCTCAGTTGATCTGTGTAACAGACAATCACTCTCTGTTTGATGCCCTTAAGTCAACAAAACAGGTCTCTGAAAAAACGTCTTAGACTGGAAATAAGCAGCATAAAGGAGCTCATACAGAGTAAAAGGATCAAGAAGGTACTCTGGTCAGACACAAAAACTCAACTTGCTGACTGTCTTACAAAAAAAGGAGCATCAGCCCTAATGTTATTGAAGGTACTCAGTGAAGGATTATGGTGCTATTGAAAGCACTAAGTTAAGGACTGAGGACACTTGAATTAAAAGAGGAGGAAAGATGTTCATTTTGAAACCTCTCCACTTCCATGCAGATATACTACTTTGTTTCTTCTATTATGGCAACAGTAATTTTATTATTATTTTTTTATTTAAAGTATAGGGAGATTGTTAACATGTTATTTTCTCTCTGCTTTGTTTACCTTAAAGAAGGTTATCCGGGTTACAAATGGGGTTAGCGCGCGGGGGCGTGGTTGATGTTCTGTGTGTGTCTTGGCGCTCTCTCGGGGAAGTGATGGGAGCGAAGGAACGGAATAAAGTGTGTGCTAACTAAATAAACGTCGTGTTTATTCAACTTTACAATTACTATATACATTTATATGAATATTACTAAAAGGTGTTAAGTCTTTATATGAATAGAACATCATTCAATTTCCTTTCATGTTTTCTTTTTCCAAAATCTGAAAAATTGATTTGTTAAAGTTTTTGATGCAGTATAATGTTTACAACTGTAAAATATTCATAAAAAATGTATTAAAATAAATGTTGCTAATTTAGGGGTTTATACTCACTGTTGCTGCATATGAAGACACGAGTGTTACTACATCTCTCAATAATCCATTGTCCATTACTTATAACAGCACATTCATCACTGCGGGCTGGTTGTCCAGATGCCCAGTTCAGAAAGAGCACAGGATCACCTGAAGACCAATGCCATTTATAAACACTCGTCTTCTGAAGACCAATCCAGAGACGCACATTATTCACACTCTTCATCAGCTGGATCATGTCGTTCATATTGTCAACGGTGGCCAGATCTGTGTATTTCTCTCTGCAGTAACTCTGAGCTTCAGGCCAGTACTTCTTCACATTTATAAAGTGATACTGACGCTGAACACATTCAGATACGGAGCAGAGAGCTGTGAAAAAGACACTTTGCTTTAATGCTGTTCAGAACAGAGTCAAACCTAATGAAACTATAAACCTTCAATAAAACTACAAACACACTCACCAATGAGGAGGATGAAGTGTTGAGTTTGAGCCATTTCTGAGGAGAAGAAATAGAGATAAACAATTAGATTGATTTTGAAGTAAAACATTTGAGCAGGTAAGAGAAACATAAATGCAGAGAAATCAATCAATAAGAGCATCAACAGATGTCAGAAGTGTGTTTGTGTGTATATAATGTAGATGAGAGTAGTTCTTACCCCAGAGGTGGTGTGTTTCTGTCCTCAGTCTGATATTTTGTCTGCAGCTTCAGGATATATCTGCTTTCACCACTCATTCAGCACGTCACATCATGTTTATTACTCTAATCAAAGGCCTTCTTCATTTCTCTTTCTCATTCAGGTACTGTCACCTCTGCATGTCTTTATCTTTGATGATGATGTAATTTTTACAAGCATGTTCATTTGAATGTGGGATAAATTCAGTAGGATTGATAATAAAGAATTTCCATAACAGCTTCTCTTGAAAATTACTGTTTCCATCATCATGTGATTCCACGAGTTCTAGTCATCTTTTCACTCTTTGGTCTTGTCATGTATGGATAAGTTTTACTTTGTAGTTAGCTTGTCGCCTTGAATATTCATGGGTCTACGTTAGTCAGGAGTCACATAAAACTACCCCAACAGAGGCAGTTCAGGTTGAAATGGAGAAAATGCCACTAGACACAAGAAAAACACGTTGCTGAGGTATTGAGTCAGTTTACAAGGCCACAATACAGATCCAATAAGGAACACACATTAAAACCATGATGTCTGCTTCTACCTCTGTAAATAAATATCTATTAAATTACCCACCTCATTGTTCTTTGCCTGCTTATATCTGGCAGAAGACCAGACGATTTAAAGCAATATAATTGGCTCATAGAATTGATGTTCACAAAATTTCTGGAGCAACAATCTTCATCTTTTAAAATGATTTAGAAGACTGTCTGTCACACAAGAGGGGCTGAGACCAGAACTGAGTGAGTTATGACAGTTTATTGCAGAATGATGTAAACAGGGTATATGGTAATCAGTAATAGGTCTTTTCTTGCAGAGGATGAGCAGTGGACCAAGGATGGTATGAAACCGATGGATGACAAAGAACACAGATGATGACGGTAGACCTACACAACCAAGAGGAAACCAACACTAGGAGAGAGACGAAGACGCTGTGGGTATACTTGGAGCAGACAAGGTAAGTATAAATATCCTAAAAAGGAATAGACCAGGGGTGCTCAACACTGTTCCTGGAGAGCCACCCTCCTGCAGATTTCAGTTGCAACCCATATCAAACACACCTGCCTGTAATTATCTAGTGCTGTTCAGGTCCTAATTAATTGGTTCAGGTGTGTTTGATCAGGGTTGCAACTGAAATCTGCAGGAGGGTGGCTCTCCAGGAACAGTGTTGAGCACCCCTGGAATAGACTGACCATGAGAGTTCGTCCTTCTCGTATGTGATGAGGTCGGAGACTAAGTGAGGGAGCATGCATGTATTTATGGGCTGGAGTTATGAGTGGTGAATAACGTGCAGGTGAGCTGGTGATTAATATTCAGGTGATGGGGATCTTGCAGATTGCGGTGACAGTAAACAGGGTGAATAAAGGCCGGCTCACACTGCAATTTTTTTAATAATCCTGAACAATTGTAGGATGTCAGACTGCATGAACATGGCTCCAATGTCACACTATAAGATCTCAGCTGTCATGAAGTCAGAATGAATGACAATGAAGATGCGCCAAACACGGAAGAAAATGCCCCTGGAGTTAGACGTCATCCACCCGTGACACTTTCACTATCCCGCGTTCTGATATGATTCCCCACAGCAAACGTAAACAATCTGTAGTGGCAGAAGAAAACTGTTTTGACATTTCCCCATGGTCATTTGAATTAATGCGTGGGTTGCATATCAAATAATAAGCTTCTATTGGTTCTTGGATTGATGCTCATCCTATTGGTTCTTGGACTGACGCTCATCGCAGCTGTTGTCACACAGGAAAATGTCTGAAATCTTCTAACCCTGCCAGAATTTCATTTGAGGAAAAATTTGATCGCAATGGGCATTAAGCGGTCGTCTGTGAACATGTCAAACCAACAATCAAAGATCACAGATTTTAGCCTAGGATTTCAGGAATCTTTTAGGATTTCCAAAATTTGTCTCAGATGACAAATCATGGCTGAAATCTTACAGTGTGAGCAGGGATTTAGGTGACTGTGAGTGCGGAGGACCTGGCCTGGCTGTGACAATGTCCAGGAATTCATTGACAGCTGGCACTTAAGAACCTGTAATGACCTTGCACTGTTGGGAATTATTATTGTTTTATTTATGTATTTATTTATTGAGATGCATGAAGATAATTGCTTTCTAATACAAAGAGGATGGATCTGTGTTTGACTCTGGGAAGTTAAAAAAAAATTCTCTGGATAAAACTATTTACTTTTTTTATGAGCAAAATGAACAAGTCTAGTGACTTTTCCTGTCAGGACTGTAAGCCAGAGTCTGCACCTGTCATAGGTACCAATGCTAAAAAGCTACTAATCACGAGACCCTGAATTTATTTCAGAGCCCACTCTTGTTTTTTGATCTGACCCAAAACACACTACAGTCCTTAAAGGGCCACAAAAATCTCAGCAAGTCTCAGCAAGGTGTTTTCACACCTACAGTGTGGAAAAGCTCAGGAAAGTGGGTGTGTCCAGCTCGGTTTAGGTGGGAGTGTCGGGGGAGGGAAGGTTTTGCATTAAAATGGGAGTTTCCATTTGGGGCACGCACTGATTTTCAAACAGGCAACAAATAAACACAGACAGAGAGGAGAAAGACAGTGACTGCGTTTACATGGACATCAGTCATCTAATTATTAGCCAAATTATTAATTTGTCGACTTTAACTGCAGTTTGGCACTTTCACTTTTACTCAGGAAGATTTCCTGCGTGTCCCTCGTGACAAACGAGATATTAAATGTGAGTAACTGCTGGAGGAGTGCAGATTTAATGGAGTGAGTTAGACCGCAAAGCGCATGTTAGAAACAAACCCTCCGCATTTCTCGGTAACTTAGACGCCCTCGGTAAGCAGCGTCAGAAAGCCGTGTGTGTTTAGACTATCCTGTCACAAAACACGGCGAAAATTCTCCACGACGGTAACCGTTTGATTCCGTGTTTACATGTTTACACTCAGAGAGCAGCATTCTCTCACTGACCACATCTGTAGAGACAGGACAATCAACACCAACTGGACCGCGGCTGTTTTTAGAAAAGGAAACGAGCGGCAAATCGGGATTTCATCATTTCCAGATGCGGAAAGCTCTCGGGTGAAAAAAGTTTCTTACAAACGCATTTCTGTCGCGTCCGCTGTAATCCACCATGAGTCCAGCTGCGCTCTCATAGCGGGGAAATGAAAGCGAAACTTTCGTTGGAGCACGTTTATAAACACAACACTGGTGACCTGTGTCTGCAAACAATTCCTCTTCTTCCACTTGTTTTTGGCAACACAACGTGGCATCTCTCTGCCGTCTGAACACTGTAGCAGGTAAGCAATCTTCGAAGCTATCATGCATATTAATGAAGCTGTATCGCGTACACAACAGAGCGCGCTGATTGGTTTGAACAAAGTCTATTTCATGAATCAATGGCGCACGCTCAGAGACGTCATGATGCACTGGCTGGTACAGACGTCCACTCTCCACGCATGGATTTCATCGGAGTGACGCAGCTTCAAAAATTTGTTTCAAACCGGAAGAATGAGTTTATAATAACGCAAAAACAACCAATTTTCACTCTTTAGTGAGATATACGTGTCCTCATAGTGTTTATAGCAGCGTGGGACACATATATGACTGTCAACAGCTCAAAACATGTGTTCTGGTGTTTCGTGACCCTTTAACTCTGTTGCAAAATTTGGTTTAGTTCCTGAATCTGGTCCATACTCCTCGACTCCAGTCCAAGCTAGGAATGCCATGTCCTGTACCAAAAAGTCTCTCTGGTCCCATCCAGTTCTCCGCCCTCTTCAAAAGCTCCCCCAGTCCTGTCCAGCTCTCTTCCATCTCCAGAGTCTCCACTGGCACCATCTTCAGATCTAGTCATCTGGTGTGCCCTGAATCCTTCTCCTGTTTGTGCCTCTATGTTTCTTTCACTATTACAATACCTTCAGCCATGGATTTTCTTTATTTATAGCCTTTGCAGAACTGTTGTATGTGCTAATAACAATGAAGAGTGAACCCATTAAGGAACCCTATTGTCAAATATAAATTTGTCAATAAATGTATCCTAACTGGCTCCTGGCTGAAATTCAGTTACAAATGAATCATACTGACTGCAGCACTTCTTCCGCTGCTGCAGATAATGAGAATTCCTCACATTTTGGTTCATAAAAAAGAGGGTAAGAAAGTGTCTGGTGCATATGGAGAGGAGAGAGTACACAAGTATTATTCAACAAGAAGACTCTGATAACATCTAGGTGTGTATAATGTTAACAGAAACAACATATGATTATCTCTCCTTATTTGTTTTTATGGCTTTAGCAACCCGAGAAGTGGTCCTGTGACAAAGTTCACAATATGTATTTGAATATGGTGTTGTATAATATCAAGGAAATGCTAATATCCTGCTTGCTTGTGTTCAATGTTTCAACAAATTTTGTAGAATGAGTTGACTATATTACATGCTTATACTTTATTTTGCTTTCTAAGAAATGCTTTATATTGTTAGGCTAGGAGATTAATCAAATGTGATTTTCATGAATATTTTGTTAGTAAAGTCAATCAGTAAGTAAAAGTTAGTAAAATCCTCGGCACATTTGTTCAGATCGAGCAGCATTTACTACAAAGAACTGTAGTATACAGATAAGCTATGCAAAGCTTAGTCCGATAATAATGACATTGAAAAAAAATTCAGTCAAGTTTTTTAAATAAATAAGTATGTGAGACGATTCAGTAGTCATGCTGAATTAATGAAAGCAGTTAAGTCTTCTGTTTATAATGCTATGGGGATTCATGGGTTTGTTAGTGGGCATTTGGAGTGTCTACTGTGGAGTAATCTGTGGAGTCATTCAATCTACTATAATCCATGTGAAGCATGGCATGGCAGTTTATATTACCCCAGTGCGTCAGGAGGCTCTGATTCAGGAGGCATGGCAGTTTATATTACCCCAGTGCGTCAGGAGGCTCTGATTCAGGAGGCACTGGCAGTTTATATAACCCCAGTGCGTCAGGAGGCTCTG
>CAIGQQ010009481.1:3906-14562 GCA_903798035.1 Danio albolineatus
TTATTATTATTATTATTATTGTGTTTTATTATTATTATTATTATTGTGTGTTGTTATTATTATTATTGTGTTTTATTATAATTATAATTATTATTGTGTTTTATTATTATTATTATTGTGTTTTATTATCATTATTATTGTTGTGTTTTATTATTATTATTATTATTATTGTGTTTTATTATTATTATTATTGTGTTTTATTATCATTATTATTGTTGTGTTTTATTATTATTATTATTATTATTGTGTTTTATTATTATTAATATTGTTGTGTTTTGTTATTGTGTTTTATTATTATTATTATTATTATTATTATTAATATTATTATTATTATTGTGTTTTATTATTATTATTATTATTATTGTGTTTTATTATTATTATCATTATTGGGTTTTATTATTGTTATTATTATTGTGTTTTTTATTATTATTGTTATTGTGTTTTATTGTTGTTGTTGTTGTTGTTGTTGTTGTTGTTGTTGTTATTATTATTATTTTACTATTATTTTTTCACATTATACGGAAAAATATACCATCCCTTTCAGTATGGATTCATGTTTGCTTTTAAAATTCAATTATATGTTCATTTACACAGTTTGTTGAGCAAGTCAAGCTCTTTATTTAAGGATTCAGATACTAAGTAATAATATTTTGCGTATGTTATTTTTTCATTTATATTTAAGCCATGTAAAAATGCCATTATTTATAAAAGGATTTAATTTTTTACATTTAAAACCCCTCCCCAACAACCCCAATTTGGAGAAATTGAAAGAAATCTTTCAGATTTGTTTGAAAAAAACCTTTGTTTTAATAGAAATTATCAGTGGTTTGGAACATTAAAACTGGTGATGACTTTTAAAGGGACAGTTCACCCAAAAATGAAAGTTTTTTTTTTTACTATTTATCCACTCTCAAGTGGTTGTAAACCTGTCTTTGTCATTAAAACTTGACATTACCAACACAACACTTGTCATAAACTCCTTTCTTCTGTTGAACACAAAATAATATATTCTGAAGAATGTTGAAAAAAGCAACCAATGACATCTATCGATCGAACAAAAAATACTATGGAGGTCACTGGTGTTTTTTCCTACATTTTTCAGTGTTCAACAGAAGAAACAGAAGCAGCTTTCACACCAGATGCTGAAAGCACTGCACTATAAAACCCATTAATTTCAATGGCTTGCTGCGCTAACTTGCTTGTGTATGCCTCTGCTGACTATTATTATTATTATTTTATTTTTTTAGAAGTGTGTTCCAAATCCATGCAGATGTGAATATATCAAACATATTTTTCACATTTTAATTGTATTCATATTATTTGGTATACTGTTTTAATCAATTTAAAAACTGTGATCTGTCCCTTTAAATCGTCTAACAACTGAATATGACTTGCACTAAAACAGTTGTAATGTACTTTTATGCAAAGTGGTACCTTAAAACACTTTAAGTAAATGAGCTCCCCGAATGATTGACTAACGTCTCCGCATGTTAATTTAAGAAGAAACGCATCGATCAGCTCACTTTAAATTTATGCCCAGTACAAATGCCATTATTTGTACAGGGATTAATTTTTTATATTGATAAACCCTCCCCAACAACCCCGATTTGGTAAATCGACAGAAATATTTCACATTTGTTTGGAAAAACCTTTGTTTTATTAGAAATTATCACTTCCTTGGAACAACATTAAAACTGGTCATGACTTTTAAAGGGACAGTTCACCCAAAAATGCAAAAATTACTGTTTTATTTCACTATTTACCCACTCTTAAGTGGTTGTAAACCTGTCTTTGTCATTAAAAATTGACCATGACAACCAACACAACATAACTTGTAATAAATCATATATCATAAATCATAATCTCCTTTCTTCTGTTGAACACAGAATAATATATTCTGATTAATGTTCGAAAAAAGCAACCAATGACATCTATTGTAGGAACAAACAATGCTATGGAGGTCAATGGTGTTTTTTTCAAACATTTTTCAGTAGATCAACATAAGAAACAGAGGTAGCTTTCACACCAGATGCTGAAAGCACTGCGCTATGAAACCTATTCATTTCAATGACTTGCTGTGCTAACTAGCTTGTGTACACTCGTGTACGCACATGTACCACTTGTTGACTATTATTTTTTCTTAGTATTTTTTGTTGAATTTGAAATACTATATAAGTGTTTCTGATCCATGCAGATGTAAATTTATAAAAAAAAATAATAGTCACACTTTAATTGTATTCGTATTATTTTGGTATACTGTATTTAATCTGCCCCTTTATATCGACTTACAACCGAATATGACCTGCACCAAAACAGTTGTAAAGTACTTTTCTGTGAAGTGTACCGTAAAAACACTTTATGCAAATGTGCTCCCTGACTGATTGACTAACCTCTCCGCATGTTACTTTGAGAAGCGACGCCTCCGTCAGCTCACTCTATGGATGTTTGTTTGTAGATGTGGCCAGTCATATGTTAAAGTGCTCATTAGACTGGCTGGACTGAAGTGGGAGATTTGTGCTCTGGATGAGTGTTTTACATCAAACTCTGTTTTTATCCTCATGTTCTTGTTGTGATTGGATTACCATAATTACAAGACGCCAAAACGGTTCTGCTCAGCATTCAATTCTGAAATGTTTTATTTCTGTGGCACCTTTTACGTCAAAAATGGATCTATGTGCACCTTGTTTTCATGACAGAACAGTACAATGTGTTCCTATTATGCTTTTTTTAGACTTAACCTTTTGTGTAGAGTATAATGTAGCTGTTTTTGACATGTGAAAGCTTTGCAAAGTTTTAAAGAAGAAAGTGCGGGATAAATGGAGTTGCTTTTGTATCCCAAAACATTTATTTGATTCTGAACTACACTTGAAATTGTCGTCAGAAGTGTTGGGGAAAGTTACTTTTGAAAGTAATGCATTGCAATATCGAGTTACTCCCCCCAAAAAGTAACTGGTTGAGTTACTTAGTTACTTTTTATAGAAAGTAATACGATAAGTTACTTATAAGTTACTTTTAAGGTACTTTCTCATACCTTTCTGAGGCTTGACAGGGTTCAACGCTAATAATTTTTTCTACTGGCCCGATCTTGCCCTGCCAATATTTTCACTGATCCTACCAAAAAAAAAAAAAAGAAAGAAAAGTTAATAGACGTTATTTTTGACACATCTAAAATAGCCGAATAAAGCCTGGTTTATACTTCTGCGTCAAGTGATCGGCGTGACTCACGGCACATGCATTGCGCATTATCCTGCATTTATTCTTCTGCGCGCTGTATGTGCTGCTATGCAATAACACTTGCGAAACGCTAGCGGGCAGTATGTGTTTATGCTCCTCTGTGTCGAGTTTCTTTGCTGGTGTTTTGTTTTTTCTGAACGCTACCTTAACATACAAGTGGCTGAAACTCGCTCATTTTGAGACGGGAACCGGCGGACGTGCAACAACCTTAATAATAAGGTAAACACAAAGCAACAGTCTCCATCAGGCATGTGCGGCTCTAACCTCCGCCCACACCACGCACAGTCTGCGGCGGAGCGTACGCTTGACGCAAAAGTATAAATCAGCCTTAAGAAATAGCTGTGAATCTTGAATTTAAATATTTAAAAAATGCTAATAAATGTATAATGAGCAAAATCCAAAGTGTTATGCAAACAAAAATAGCAGTATGGAAAATGTGCTGGTATTTTATTGCAAAACAAAAAGGTGGCTGACCTGCCGAACTGACGGCAAACTGTGCAAAACATCCCTTCGTGTTGTAACCATGTAAATGTCTGCTTCCAGGACGTTAGAAACAGACCTTTTCTTTTATCCTCATAATTTGATGTTGAATGAAATCTCGCTGTACTGGTTGTTGCCAGGTTATGGAAATAAATATCATGCTCGCAGCATCCAATCAGATAAGAGAAACTAAAAAGCCATGTGGTGTTTGCGGTTTCTTGATGATTTTTTAAAAATTGTTTGCGCACAGTTGACAAATAGTCGCAGGCGAATTAAATTGAGTTAAAAGGCGGCACTGGCCCGATCTGTCATTTTAGCTTTACATCCTGAATATGAGCTTTAAAAAAATTACATTGCAGTGTTTAGCATGCTGATTTTACCGTAGTCACTGTGCGATCTGAAGCAGCTTTCACACGTGATGCTGAAAGCACTGCGCTATGAAACCCATTCATTTCAATGGCAGTTGAAGTTAACTTGTTCAAGCTGCCTCGCAGAAGTGCTCTGTATGCTAACAAAGTTGTTGAATGTTAAAATAAGGTGAATTAAATAAAAGATAAGGAACATCCTGAAGGGAAGGATATTCTTCGCTCTTCTTTATTCTGTTTTTATGTGTTATAGAAGGATCGGATCGGGTGTCGGTAGATACTCAAAATCAAAAGACTCGAACTTGAGGGCAAAATTGCGACATCCCTAGTTAAATCTTAAAGACATACACAATGATTCTCTATATATTTCAGTAAAATAATTCTTGCTTTTAGTTTTCAGCCAGGAGCAAACCAACCTAAGTTTGTGACAAGTTTGCTTAATGCCATTGTTTGGACTTCATTGTAGCTGGGTTGTCACCATACTGGAATTCGATACCAAACGTTACTGAAATGTTAAAAATGTCCATTTCCCGCTAACATTTGAGCTTGTTCTTAGCGCTGATTTGCCATCATGTTCACATACTCAACAGAAATTATGGTGATTGGCCATGAAGGTCATCAGCTCACCGAACTCACTGCTGTTTACTGAGTGTAACCACAGATACAAGGACACTGGAGCGTTTTAAAGCCAGGTCATCTCCAAGTATTGCATGATAGGTCGATATATTGATTATTGTGACAAGCCTAGATGTACATTTTAAATTCTGAAATGGTCAACCAATCAGATCACTGGACCATCTGACCAATCACAGAGCAGCAGGCGCTTGGGAAAAAGACTAGATTCTTGAACTGGATCTTCAAAGTTCAGCAAAAGTGTGAGGTGTAATTAGGGACGCACCGATATTTCAGCCACTGAAAGTTATTGGTCAAAAGAGAAAGCTGAATATGAGCTTAAAAAAATACCTTAGTCACTGTGCGATCTGAAGCAGCTTTCACACGTGATGCTGAAAGCACTGCGCTATGAAACCCATTCATTTCAATGGCAGTTGAAGTCAACTTGTTCAAGCTGCCTCGCAGAAGTGCTCTGTATGCTAACAGAGTTGTTGAATGTTAAAATAAGGTGAATTAAATAAAAGATAAGGAACATCCTGAAGGGAAGGATATTCTTCGCTCTTCTTTATTCTGTTTTTATGTGTTATAGAAGTATCGGATCGGGTGTCGGTAGATACTCAAAATCAAAAGACTCGGACTTGAGGGCAAAATTGCGACATCCCTAGTTAAATCTTAAAGACATACACAATGATTCTCTCTATTTATTTTAGTAAAATAATTCTTGCTTTCAGTTTTCAGCCAGGAGCATTCAGAACATTTAGTTTCCTCCCACAGTTTTCATTTCAATGCATACCCCAAATGATCTTAAACATGGCATGATCCTGCATCAAAGTCGTCATGTGAACTGTGAGTGTACCCGTGAGTTGTTGCGCGTCAGATCGTGATGAATGCTAACTCAATCTTCACCTTTATGTTTCTGTCTCTCTGTAGGTGGATGAAGATGTAGCGCTGGATCAAGCTGTTAAATTCTGCCAGATTCAGATGGCGACATCAGCACAGAGACAGGTAGGTCACACACACACACACACACACACACACACACTCATAGACACACAGTGGAAACAGCAAACGCACTACAGGATTTCTGCACATCTCTTTCTGTGGTGCTTCCCCTCTGATACCCCTTTCTGTGCGCTTCGCTCTCTCTGTCATCCCTCCCACACACACACACACACACACACACCTCTATCTTCTCCGAGCCGTTTATGAGATGCACTAATTATGCACCTTTTTGCTCGTATGCCTCCGTTCCTCTCAACGTTCTGATAATGAAAACTTTTGTTGAGCTGCTCAAAGAGAGAGAAGGAATAGTCCTACTGCATGCTAAATACTGCTTAATAACATAGCTTCGACAGTGTGGAGCATGCAAATGAAGCGTTCAGATCGCAGTGTGTGTAGTTGTTCACACGTGGTTTTGTAGAAATGCGCTGGAATTAAAATTCATGAAGGCCAAATAAATGATAGACCGATAAATATAAAAAAAATAAATATTTGAATTATATTATTCACTGTATTTGTAAGACATTAGTATAACATTAATTATAAGGTCGTGCTTTATATAATTAAATCATATTATTGTTAATGTACATTAAAACTGATGAATCCATGATGAGGTAAGTGACGTTATAAAGTATGCTGCCGTTCCATTTGAAGATTTGTGTCCTCGCATCCTCGGGAATTCAGTCTTCCAAGTCTGAACTTGGCACATCTGAACCTCCAAGTCCGAACATTGCATACTTGGTATTAAGAAACAGCCCTTAATAATGTTTAAATTATTTTTATTTACATTTGAAATGTCAATTTATTTTAGACCTTCAGAAGACATTAATATTCTGATTAATAATTTCCTGAATTTTATTGTTGTAGGCCACTAAAAATATTTACTTTTATCTTTTTTTGTTGCAGTAAACCTCATTTTTTTGTTATTATTTAAATAAATTCCTGCAATATTATATGATGTTTTTTTCTTCGGTTGTGTATGTGAGAGAATCACAGAGTACTTTAAGCCAAGCGCTAATTATTTGGATGCCTATTCTCTTGTAAGGTAGACTGCATTGGCTACTATTAATAAACCTGTTAATAAAGTGTTAACAAAAATCTTGCCAATTGTAATTTGTCAAACAGGACAGAAAAAAAAAACAGGCTGAAACATTCATAACTACACTGTAAACTACACTTTCTATTTATTTCTAGTGTGAATTGCATTATGGGATGTTGATCTCTGCTCTGTTGCCTTTTGGTGTTTAACAAAGACATCAAAAGTTTAATAAAGTGACTTTTATTGACATTTTAGTTGTTTAAAATAATATAATGTATAATAAATAATAAATAGAGAATTAAGTCTGTACAATAAAAAGGTTTTTGTGCCATAATATACCAAAATATACAACACCAACCCAGATGATGCATCACTTTCGAACTTTAAAAGTGGTTGGAAGATAGATCAAGGTCTCGTAATGCAATTCAAAAGCATAAATAAATGGGGAAAAATAAAAACCTGTATCACAACATATGGAAAACGGCTAATTTACAGATGTTTTTGCAGTGTATTAATATTATTATTGTTATTTTTTACACACTGGTTTCACTCTTCCTCAAGCCATAGTCAATTTACAATCTGAAGCAGCTTCCACAGCAGATGATGAAAGCACTGCGCTATGAAACCCATTCATTTCAATGGCTTGCTATACTGATAAAAGCACAAGAGCAGTGTCAACTAGCTTGCTGACTGTTATTATTATAATTGTTTTGTAGAAATTGAAGCACCATATAAGTGTCTTCCAGATCTATTCGGATGTGAATATATAAAACATATTTTTCAAATTTTAATTGTATTCGTATTATTTGGTGTACTGTATTAATTAATCTAAAATTAACTATAGATCTTGTGTATAGATCTTTTAGATAATAATAAATGCTTTAAATTAAATAATCTTCAGAAGACATTATTATTCTGATTAATGATTTTCCAAATAATACTTATAGTCTTAAAAAGATGTTGGTCAATTAAAATGTTTACTTTTATCTTTTTTTGCAGTAAGCCTAATTTTTTAGTATTATTCGATAACAATACAAGTTTTTAAAATAAATTCCTGCAATATTCCAGCCGTATTCACTGCACAATCAGGAATCAGCTTTCGCACCAGATGCTGAAAGCACTGCGCTATGAAACCCATTCGTTTCAATGGCTTACTGTGCTGACTAGCTTGTGTACGCTCGTGTACGCACATGTACCACTTGCTGGCTATAAACTTCTTCCTAGTTTTTTGTGTAGAATTTGAAGCACCACAGAAGTTTGTTCCAGATCCATGCAGATGTGAATATATCAAACTCATTTTTTCACGTTTTTATTGTATTCATATTATTTGGTACACTGTATTAATTAATCTAAAATCAATCATAGATCTTGTGTGTCTTTTTAGATAATAATAGATCTTTTAAAGTAAGTATTTTTTTAGATCTTCAGATACTTTAATATTCTAATTAATGATTTTCTGAATACTAATTAATCTTAAAAAGATATAGATCACTAAAAGTGATTACTTTTATGTTGTGTTTTTTTTGCAGTAAGCCTCATTTTTTTAGCATCTTTCGATAACAATACAAGTTTGAAGTCAGCAATTAATTTTTTATGAATTAAATTTCTGATATGTTCCAGCCGTATTCACTGCAAAATCTGAAGCAGCTTTCGCACCAGATGCTGAAAGCACTGCGCTATGAAACCCATTCATTTCAATGGCTTACTCTGCTGACTAGCTTGTGTATGCTCGTGTACGCACATGTTCTACTTGCTGACAAATTTATTTTTAGTATTTTTATAGAATTTGCAGCACTGTATAAGAGTGTTCCAGATCCATGCAGACGCAAATATATAAAACATATTTGTCACATTTTAATTGTATTTGTATTATTTGGTATACTGTTTTAATCAATCATAGATCTTTAATGTGACTTTTTTTTGTCTTTTAGATAATAATAGATCTTTCAAATTAAGTCTTTTTTTAGGTTTTCAGAAGGCATTAATATTCTGATTAATGATTTTCAGTATACTAATGAGTCTTAAAAAGATATAGGTCACTGAAAGTGTTTGCTTTTAAGTTTTTTGCAGTAAGCCTCATTTTTTAGGATTGTTCATTAAGAATACAAGTTTGAAGTCAGCAATTCATTTTTTATGAATGAAATGTCTGCAATATTCCAGCCATATTCACTGCACAATCTGAACCAGCTTTCACACCAGATGCTGAAAGCACTGCGCTATGAAACCCATTCATTTCAATGGCTTATTGTGCTGACTAGCTTGTGTGTGTTCGTGTACGCACGTTCTACTTGCTGACAAATTTATTTTTAGTATTTTTATAGAATTTGAGGCACTGTATAAGAGTGTTCCAGATCCATGCAGACGCAAATATATAAAACATATTTGTCACATTTTAATTGTATTTGTATTATTTGGTATACTGTTTTAATTAATCAACAATCAATCATAGATCTTTATTGTGACTTTTTTGTCTTTTAGATAATAATAGACTTTTCAAATTAAGTCTTTTTTTTAGATTTTCAGAAGGCATTAAAATTCTAATTAATGATTTACAGAATACTAATGAATCTTAAAAAGATATAGGTCACTGAAAGTGTTTGCTTTTATGTTTTTTGCAGTAAGCCTCATTTTTTAGCATCATTCATTAACAATACAAGTTTGAAGTCAGCTATTCATTTTTTTATGAATTAAATTTATGCAATATTCCAGCCATATTCACTGCACAATCTGAACCAGCTTTCACACCAGATGCTGAAAGCACTGCGCTATGAAACCCATTCATTCCAATAGCTTACTGTGCTGACTAGCTTGTGTACGCTCGTGTACGCACATGTTCCACTTGCCTACTATTTTATTTTTAGTACATTTGTAGAATTTAAAGCACCATATAAGTGTGTTCCAGATCCATGCAGATGTGTCTGATGTTTTGAGACGCTCTCTCTTTTCATTAGACATTCATTAGTGTGCTGAAAGTCATCTGGGCAGCACATATAAGAGTCCCTGCTGCGTCTCTCTCTCCATCTCTCTCCCATTCAGTCTCTTCATTTCACAGCGCTGTCACTCAGGCTCTCCGTTCATCTTCTCTGCCGCTTATTTAGCTCTAATGCTCCATTACTACACTGTTTTCAGTCTGATAGGCCACAGGTCCACCATGTTGGTCCACCATTAGGGTGTAGTGCTCTATATAATGCTGCTATTCATCTGCATTGAGATGCTTTGGTGAATGTTGTCTCATAATATCAGGCTGTTTTTCTAGATTGGATTGCAGGTGAATGAGTTTTCTGTGTGCTGTACTGTGTGTAGTGAAAAATATTTTTCCAAATGTGTGGAGTATAACTTATATATTATTGAGCCGCATCAAGCAAGTAATAGTAGAGTTATATTAGGATCCAGATGACTTTTTGATTTAATTAATTTACTTATTTATTTACTAAATTACCATGCATACCTGTTTAAAATGTCCTCAGAGTGTATTTGAAAAGGACTTGAATATTCTCAGTACTGGATTTATGAGTTGTTAATTCTATCCTGATGTTAGGACTGAAAAGGACTATAAACATGTCTGGAAGTACTGTGTTTTCTTTATTTTTTTGACTAAAGGTCTGGTTTATGCTCTAAATAAGATTTTTACTTTTAATTTGTCAAGTAATAGTTTTGATGGTTTGAAGTCGGCCTTCTAATATGCTTAAATAATTGATGATGAAAAAACATTACTGCTGAAATCATCGTTCAATTAATTTTATTCGAACAGATTTATTTTTTCACACTCCCTGATCATTATTTCTTTTTGTTACTTTATTTTTATTGAGAACTTTTTAAAATTCTACAACAGAACATTTTACATTCAAAAATATACAATTCCGCTGTGTTGCTCATGAAATTCAACAGTTGTTAACAATGCAATAATCAATCCTTTTCTTTCAGTGT
>CAIGQQ010009498.1:0-11389 GCA_903798035.1 Danio albolineatus
CAGAAAACACCAACAATCATAAATGCATGATTATATGCTGTCATGGCCTTGCAATCAAATAATGTTATAATAGAGGCCAATGGAGAAAACAGCCATGAATATAACGAAAAGGGACTAAATTTGCCCAGAGTGTATTGAGTTATTTATTTATTTTTTATCATTTCAAAGCATTTTCCCAGAATATGTCAAAATAAGATGTGCCCAAATATCAGTCCGTTTGCTGAAACACAGAGAAAGTGTCGGCCAAATTAAGCCTTAAAATGACCCCAGAATGGATGAAAATGACCCAACAGCACACAAAGGGGAAGGTGCACATTCCAGCCTTTATGCAGACGCTGTACAGGTATGTCTCATGTCTGTGAGGCAAATATTCAGCTGGTTGTTCAGCTATTACCCCACAACTTTTTTTTTTTTCCTGATGCGTTTACCAGTCAGACATAGAATGAACAAGTATTCCCTGTCTGCTTTACAAATTTAAGAAAAACATTTTGTTGTAATTAAGAATATATACGAATAAAAATAGGCCATTTACAGCTTTCAAATCTGTATCTTATCAATATGACCAAACTGACTTTTATGATCAATTATGTAAGAAACTCTAAAAACTGGACTGACACCGTTTCAATTTACTATAACTTCTATGTTAAGCCACACAATTTACATTGTAAAAGCACTAGATAAATAAAGATGAATTAAATTGAATTTGCTTAAGTGAAGTTTAACAAACTAATTTCGAGAGGAGCACGTGATAGGATTGACCACAGGTGATTCCAATCACTAATAACTTACTAGCCTATCGGATCATTCCAAATTTAACATAAATATCCAGCCTAAACTTCCTTCCTCATCTTCGTTTTGGAAAACGCTTCGTTTCAGCCAGCTACTGCTATCACCTCCACAATAACTACTTCAAAACCAGCAACTTCAACAACATCATCATCATCATCAAAACCTTCCTCTTCAAATTGCATCACACAACGCATCCGCCGCGCCCTCAACCCAGCAAGACCACAGTCCAAAACTCGATTACCGTCCTCAAACTCCATCTTAACTCTCAAGACGCCGACGATTTAAGCCATTACAATGAAACCGGACCTTCACCGCTCTACCAGCAGTTCACCCGCTGTAACGAACATCGCACTCTATAAGGGGAAGTCTCGCAAAAACAACTACTCTCTAGCAACGACTTTCAATACATCTTTGAAAGAGGAGATGTGCATGACTAGAATGCTGAACTCACCTCAGGCTTCCGCCTGTCCACAAATCCATGGTATCCTAGCAGTTTGAAATAGTTTGATTGCAAGCGTCCAGGCAATCCAATCCAAAAACCTAGTCCACAACATATCAACACGCCGATAAACATCCACGAGATGCAATGTCATCATCCAAACCTGTCGCGGGAGCGCATTCAGTCTATGGAAGGCCGTCGGGGCCAAAACGTCTGCAACTATGGAAGGCCGTTGGAGCCAAAACGTCTGCAAATATGGAAGGCCGTTGGGGCCAAAACATCTGCAACAAATGCGGTTTAAAAAAAAAAAAGTGGGAGAAGCATGTTTCTGACAAATGGACTGATGTTTCACCATTTACTGTGTTAGAAATGGAGTAATGTTTCATCCAATAACCCCGCGTTAGATACATTTTGCTTTTAATCAAAATTCTATATCACTAAGGTGTTTAAACTTCACTCCGCCAACACCTCACCTGCTCAGCCTTCAAGAGGTACTTCCATGACAACTAGCCAACGTCCCCAGCTCTCCATCCATCTGCCATATTGCAGGGGAACAAAGGCCCACCTCTACAATCCTTGCACATTGTGACAACAAGCTGTTATACCATGCATTAACAAAGGCGCTTCCATTCACAGTTGCCAATGCCTTTATTAAGACGCCTCTCATGGATACCAGCTAAAACAATTCATTATGTCTGCTGTACATGTATCATGTTTAATTTCATTTCTGATTTTCTCTTGTTTTTCAGAGACCCTGAGAGCTAGCTGCAGAAACTGACCCTCATCCAACCCATTACACTCCACACTCATTCTTAACACTTTCACGCTATACAAAGGATACATTTCCACTCACACAGCCCACACCCTTGATTTCAAATTCTCACTAGCCTTTTTGATTGAGAGTTTCCGAAGTAACACCATTTCAATCCACCCCACCATATCTGACCTAACTTTGCATGATAAAGAATTTTTTTTCTTTATTAAGCAAGCAAACAGATCAAATGGCAAAGACCATTCTGTATATATTTGATACCCGCCCACCCCAAACAAACACACACGCACACATATACACACACACACACACAAATTCCAAACCCCCTTTTTCTTACACTACAGGAGCAAATTACCACCTTTCTTCCTTTTAACTTTTCCCCCCAAACTTGAACTATCCCATAATTCTATTTACTCTTATTCACAACAGCTCTGACCCATTTAGAGGATGCCTGTAGTTTCAGTTGCTGCAGCAGCAACGTTCTAAACGAGCTCATATACACTTACAATTCCTAATACCACTATCATCACGCTTCCCCGCACTAATACAGCAGTAAATGCTTCTGTGGGAGCGCACATTGGCCCCATACTGACTCACTACACCTCTGCAACTGCAGAGATGTTTCACCGAGCTACTCTCAACCACCGCACCACTGCATCGTAGCGATGCCCTAGCTAACCCATTTGCTTTCATCTTTACATATCACTACTGTCAATATTTAACATTCCCGCGGGAGCACTCTTAACGCTCCAATACCGAACACCACTACACATCTGCAAAAGCAGAGGTGCTCCGCTGAGCCACACTCACCTACAACACCACCGCAACTGCAGCGACGCCCTAACTGAAACCTTATTCTCTTCTATCTCTACACATCACTATTGGACGGTATTTAACATTCCTGCGAGAGCACCCATAACGCTCCAATATTGACTACCACTGCACCTTAGCAACAGCAGAGACTCTATGCCAAGCCTTATCCTCCCCCCGTAACACTGCCGCAGCAGTGACGCTCTGCCTGAGCTCACACACATCTCCATTTAGCCATTCACTACCGATACACCATATACAGCAGCCCCTGGTAGCTGCTTCCTTATTGTGGGGAGACGAATGGTCCGCGTCTAGCATCCTAGTTCATTGCGACAACGAAGCCGTCGTCCAATGCATTAATAAAAGGCTCTCACAATCTCCCGCGCTAATGCCGCTCCTCCGTCGCCTTATCTGGACCTCCGCCAAAAAAAAAAAAAAAAAAATCATCATAACAGCTAAACATGTACCAGGTTTTCAAAACCAAATTGCTAACACTCTCTCTCGCTTTCTTTTTCAGAGATTTCGAATGCTCGCACCAGAAGCAGATCAACATCCACATCCAGTGCTTCACTATACAGAGATGATACTCCTATAACCACCCCATGCATCACCTGCATCAAACATCCATTGCCCTTATCCTAAACACAGTAGCCCCCAGAACATTACAAGCATACTTTACAGCATGGAACGCATTTCCATTCCCTATACAACACACCATTTCCAAATTTTTCCCTGCTTACAATCACATCATTCATCACTTATCTCCACTCATACAAAAATATACAAGCTAGCTCCATCAGAAGCTACCTAAGAGGTTTGCAATTCTTCCACAAGTTAATTCACGGCTCAGTATCAGATGCCATAGCGAACTCACAAACCAGCCTTCTTATTAAAGGCATCCAAAAAGCCCACCCCTCCCCACCAGACTCCAGGCTGCCCATCACATACAACATACTGTCCAAACGCATTTCAACCCTCCGTAAAGGCTATGTATCCACACACACAGATCATACCCTGGATGCTATGTCCATACTTTGTTTTTTCGGATTCCCCAGATGCTCCGAAATTTCCATAACTGCAAAGTTCGAGCCCAGCATCCACCCCATTATATCTGATCTAGCTTTAGTAGACGGGGAAACAATATATTTCCTCATCAAACAAAGCAAAACAGATCAATCCCGCAAAGGCCACCTCATTTACATTTTTGACATCCCCTCCTCTACACGCCCATTCCAAACACTCCTAGCATACATGCATTACAGGAAGGCCCTTAATCCCACCCCCCTTTCCCCTCTCTTTGTAGATGACTCATCCCACCCAGTAACTCGCTTTTGGTTTCAAAACACCTAAAAGCAGTTCTCTGCCTTTCAGGCTTTTCACCACAATCTTACTCCAGCCACTCATTTAGAATAGGGGCCGCTACAACTGCAGCACACAAAGGATTATCACAACAGCACATTCAGACGCTGGGAAGGTGGTCATCTGACGCCTTCAAGTCATACATCCGCCTAAGCCAAAGTCATCTCAAAGAAGCCCAGAAGACCCTTTCCAGAGGGAGTCACCATTCTGGTTCTTACTTTAAGCGCCCCATACCACATAGTGCTGCCACCCCTAACCCCTGCTTACCCTGCAGTAGGGGTCTACACCGCCCAAACTCCCTTCTCCCCGACTCCTGCTGGAACCCGTCTATGATAGCTCAACTTCCCGAGCTGTGACTACGAGCACGAGTCACGTCACTGCCCCCTCCCTACGGCCCTAGCTATTTATTTTCTATTTTGTTTTGTTTTTTGCCTATTCATATACGCATATATTAAAAGTGCACACAGCATGCAATATATATGCCTACATGAATAACAATCATATGTCTGCATGCGCCAGCGCACGCGGACATATACATTTACATATAGTGCTGTCACCCCTAAGCTCCGGCACCGCAGGCGCAGTCCCGGAGCTTAAACCCCGATTATCCCTCCAGTAGGAGTCTACACCGCCCAAAGCCCCCTCTCCCCGACTCCTACTGGAACCAACCTATGATAGCTCAACTTCCCGAGCTGTGACTACGAACACTAGTCACGCCACTACCCATGTTACCCCAGCCTTGTTTTTTCAGGACTTCTACGAAGTCCGCATCTCCTTTACCTTATCTTATTTCTTTCTTCCTATTACTATATCCAGCAGCCGGATATAGCAACTTTTCTAGCTTTTTGGGGGAGGTTCTTCGAATACACGGCTGCTGTCCCGAAACGATAGCTTTTTGGGATGTTATCGAGAACTACCTGATCTCGTATCCCTCATAATGCTTATTGACCAGGCGGGAGCCTTGGGCTCATCTATCTCCGAGCTCAGGGTTCTCTCCCGGGACAGCATGCCAAACTTGCTAAAACAGTCAAGCATTATCAAACTGCGAACTCTTGAAGTGAAGATTAACAAACTAATTTCGAGAGGAGCATGTGATAGGATTGACCACAGGTGATTACAATCACTAATAACTTCCAAATTTAACATAAATATCCAGCCTAAACTTCCTTCCTCATCTTCGTTTTGAAAAACCAGCCATTTGCCCAGAGTGTATTTTTTTTTTTTTTTTTCATTTTCCCAGAATATGCCAAAATAAGATGTCACAAAAACACAGAGAACGTGTCGGCCAAATTAAGCCTCAATCACCTCAGAATAGATGACAATAAACCCAACAGCACACAAGGGGAAAGGTGCACATTCCAGCCTTTATGCAGACGCTGTACAGGTATGTCTCATGTCTGTGAGGCAAATATTCTGCTGTTTGTTCAGCTGTTAACCCACAACTTTTTTTCTGATGCGTTTACCAGTCAGGCACAGAATGAACAAGTATTCCATTCCATTCGCTCCGTGGGTAAGAAATAGGTCCAGCTTTCTCCAGCCTCTGGTGCCTAGACTGAAGCCTTGCACAAGACATTTGGCCATAGGAGAAATGGTCATGCCCAACTGAGCCTGGTTACTCTCGAGGCTTTTAAATTCTTCACTTTTGCCAATTGGTGAAGTTTTTTTTCCTCGCTGCTGTCACCACTGGCTTGCATGGTTCAGGATCTGTAGAGCTGCTCATCGAAAGATTTCAATTTCAGTGTTTGGACTCTCAGTAGTGATTATTAACACACTGAACTAAGCTAAACTGAACTGAACCTAAACACTGAAAACTGGACTGACACAGTTTCAATTTACTGTGATCTTCTATGTGAAGCTGCTTTTGACACAATCCACATTGTAAAAGCGCTATACAAATAAAGGTGAATTAAATTAAACATGATGATCCAGCTCATCTAAAATAACATCAAAATGTTTCAGAGGAAGCTGACCATTTCTTACTTTTATTACTTTTTTTACTTTTATCTGTCGACTACAGATTTGAACAAACACACTCACACAACTTTTTATGTTTAACATTTTGTCAATTTTACACGTGGTAAAACAAAATGTATTCATATTTATGCTGCAGCACAAATGTTTAATTTATTTATCAATTATTTTACATAACTGCAGTGCAAATGTCTAGTTACTTATATTGACATAGTTCAGGGTTTTCCTTGTTGATAAATAGTTGGAGGTGGTATCCCACTCATTACATTTTTGCTACTTGAAACAAATGCATTTTGCATTATTGAGCATCACTGGGGGTCTGACAGAAGTTGCCTGCCTGATTTTTGCCAAAAGACAGAGGTGGTACACTTGATGAAGGTAACCATCGCATAATTCTGCACAAAAAAACCTGCATGTTTACAATAGTGCAGTGCAAGTATCTAAAGTTATTTATATTTACATCAGTGCAGAGCAAATGTTCACTCAAATTGTTCTGTTATTTATGTTTACATGTTTATATTAATGCATTGAAAATGAATGTTTATTATATTGACAACTTTATATTCCTGCAGTGCAGGCAACAACACAGAAATTGTGTACAGTTTGTGTTTAGCTTCATCATCTACTCTTTAATCTTTAGCTCAATCTTTTACTAATGGGCAAAAGGCAAGCCATTGTGTAAATCTGGTTGATGCTTGCTGTAATAGAAAGAGATGATGACTGTCCAGCTTGTTGCTTCACCCTGCGGATGAGATGCTCCGTGTGAACCCTCAGACTTGTGATGGACGGGGTCACCCTTACAGTTGCTCTTACTCTGGACACATTACTCTGGATGTTGTAGGATACAGATGTATAAATCTGAAAGAAATGCATTAGGTTTTGCATGTAAATACTTGTTACTTCTTTCATCTGGGTTAAATTCTAGTACATTATTTTAACTGTACCTTTAGAACCTTATAACATCACCAAAAGCAGCATCGAAGCAGTCTCCTTTCAGTCGCTCCACCTCTTCACGGAAATTGTCAGCCTGATCTGGTGTATTTATCAACTAGCGTGGGTTCTGGAACTGAACAATAATGATGTTCCAGATGCTGGACATCCACTGGCACTAGATCCTCATCAATTTAGGAGTTTATCTCCCTTCTTTGCCATGCTCATATGCGTTTAGATTTTGCTGTAGAGCGCGCTATGTGAACGTAAAGATCCTGACTGATATTCTACCAGAAACATGTCAGCAGAGTTTGTGCATAGAGTCCATTTACAATAACTTCTTTGTTAAGTGGTTTTGACTCAATTTACATTGTAAAAGCACTAGATAAATAAAGATTAATTGAATTAAATCTGCTTAAAGTGTACATGTTAATGGATCAAACAAAATATGATCTGATTTATTGTACTTTT
Organism: Danio albolineatus; assembly: GCA_903798035.1. NCBI lineage: Eukaryota > Metazoa > Chordata > Actinopteri > Cypriniformes > Danionidae > Danio > Danio albolineatus. The sequence goes on from CAIGQQ010009498.1 coordinate 7,542, forward strand.
AATGTGCTTCAAAATAACTGTGTGTGTAGCCAATGTTTCCAGTGTTTTTTTACTTTTCAGCTTTTGATGAGTTTTTAAGACTTAATGAAAACTAATGTTTTTTTTTATTTCAGACCTGATTGAAGAGAATGAGGGGAGTAAAGAGGAGGAACATCATGTCAAAATTGAGGAATTTTTTTTTTTTTTACAGACTGGTGGTATTTTGAAAAGGAGAGACAAGAATCGCTTCACCTGCAGCTGCACTCAGTGTGGAAAGCGTTTGGGAAGAAAAGCCAATCTTAAGATTCACATGAGGATCCACACTGGAGAGAAACCATTCACATGCACTCAGTGTGGGAAGAGTTTCAGCCAATCATATCGCCTTAAAGAACACACAAGGATTCACACTGGAGAGAAACCATTCACATGCACTCAGTGTGGGAAGAGTTTCAGCTGCTCATCATCCCTTAATCACCACATGAGGATCCACACTGGAGAGAAACCTTTCACATGCACTCAGTGTTGCAAGAGTTTTTCAGCAAATCATCATACCTTAATCAACACATGAGGATTCATACCAGAGAGAAACCATTCACATGCACTAAATGTGGGAAAAGTTTTAGCTGCTCATCATACCTTAATCAACAAATGATGAGCCACACTGGGGAGAAACCATTCACATGCACTCAGTTATTCCAAGCAAAACAAACAAACATTTTTCATGACCGGTCACTCAAAAGCATCTTGCTATAGTTCATTTATAATGAAACCAAATTAGATTTCTTGAAAGCTTTCTTGCTGTATGAGCTGTTTATTTGTTCATTCTTTTAACATTTACCACTGTTGAATATACATATGTGTATTAAATACTGTACACCCTTTTAAGTAATAAGCTGTTCATCTTCTGTGATTCTGGCCTACTATTTGATATTTCAATAGCATCCACTCCCACATTAAAAATACTATAGTAATTTATAGGAATACTATAGTGTTTTTGAACCATATGCATGTTATAAAAATAGCCTATTTAAACTCTATATGGTATCATAGCAACTATAAACATAACCAAATACTGAAAAAAACATGTTCAAAAACATTATAATATTTACTATGAGTTACTATAGTATGTTTTCATGAGGTCATTCGTCCGCGATTAAAAACGCGACTGCGATCTCCGCCACTGGTGTCGTTTCCAGGTGGCAAAACAGTGAGTGTCCGACTTCTGATGTATTTATGAGCCCTCCTTTTACTGCAGCTGCCTGCTCCCGTCTACACTGCAGTCAAGGCGAGGCGCACCTCAAACGAGCCTAAGACTAGAACACGCAGCCAAAAAATGATAAATAACAAAGAGGAGTGGGAGGCATTTTACCAGCTGCGGGACAGGACGGGGGTATTTTTTAAACTTTGGTCTGGGAGTGGGACAGGACAGGAGTGAAAATCCACTCCAGTGTCATCCTTTAAGTCATACCACTTGTTTATCGTATCAGCTCTAGTGAACATGTGCACACACACACAGTAGTGAACACATGCGCACACACACACACACTGCTGTTGACTGCTCCTGTAGAGGATTATGGTGTAGGAACTCACTGCAGAAGATGTGCAGAACTTTTAAAACCAGTTCAAATCAGGCCGTTCAAATCAGGACTGGAAATTGGATGCCACATTGCCTCTCATTTAGACCTAGCCCCTAAGGCTCATGCCATAACAGAACAGAGGACCCCTATTTCAAATCTTACTAGTGGCAGATGTTCGAAAGACCCTTCGGCTAACTTCGTTAATTATTACATCTTAAACAAAGGCGTTTTACAGAATTTTCGGCGGGCTTTGTGTCACGAGACTGTTTTAATGACTCACTGGTCATGTGCTCGCCTCGAGATACCAGAAATCTCTGGATTTTTAATCCATACATGAAATTGAAGACAATCTCTTGAAATATCAAAACGAAGGCGGATGCATCTTTTGAAATAATATGCTATAGGGTTTCCTCATATGTTGTGTGTGTTCCAACCAACCAGGTCAATCAATCTGTTGTTTTAACCCTTATAACAGATAAAAGTTCTGTGTGTGTCTGAAATGTATAGTGTTTGGTATTAAACTAAAGCTAGTGACATATACAATACAGAGATGTAAATGAAAAAACTAGTATTTATTTTGTAACCTTTGATATAAGAGTTACAAACTTACAAGGGATTTTACCACGTGAAGCCAACATGAATTCTCTGTTAATGATTGACCTTCACTACATGATACGGGGCGTGTACCCGCCCTTCATGGTCACTGCTCATTGGAAGATGGAGCCACAGGGATGGACCAGACCAGGTCGCTTAAAAATGCCCTGCAACCGTAAAATCTTTGCTTTTTGCATCAAGCTCGCTCCTGCCAGCTGTGCACTCTGCCCCCTCTCGCTCTGCACGGACACGCTCCACCACGCGATTGGGTCACCAAGAACTTTCCGTGCAAGTTTCGACACAGCCGAGACCGCACGAGCTTCCGCAAACCGACACTCGTCAGAGACTGTCACCTCGGTAACCCAAAGACAACAGCCAATCACGAGGGAGTGAACTGAAAGACGTCACTGAAGCGAGTCACCAACCAGTCAGGACCAACGTGCTTCCCAAGCCGGCCGGCGAAAGAAACTCACTATTCAAGACTTCAGCAAAATCACAAGTAACACGAAATAACGTTGTCTCTAACTGATCTGGTGCTGATTAATCTTAAGCAGTTAAAGATAAGCTCAATCTCTGCTTTTGTGGTTTCTCAGGTGTGATTCTAAGATCTAGTCAGAAATACTAGAATTGATTTGGGACTGTTGTCAACTCATTTTGCATCCTCTGAACTGCCTCTGTGTGTATGTGTGAATGTGTGTGTGCGTTTGTTTGTTGTTTGCTTATTATGTAGTTAGTTTCATGTATCGTAGTGTAGCTCAATAAATCTTTGTTCTCCTTTTGTAAGAACTGTGTTCTCGTTTATGTGCTTATCAGTCATTGTCTCGAGCTGTAGATTTTGTTACCTTGCTAAAAGTTAACCTAATACAGTGTTATGTTATTATCGTTGGCCACGTAAATAATATAAACAAGATTGGTAAAATGCGATAGCTTCTATTCGCTAGGCGAATGGTAAAGTGTGAGTCTTTTAATCTGATTCAATCTGACTCTATTGAGTCGAATCAATGAATCAAATCCTCAAGATCCGATTCATTGAAATGAGCTAATAAATCCCTTATCGGTCTATTTAATGTAGCTTGGACCCCTACAATAGGTAAATCTCTTGTCAGTCTTCAGCTCAGTTTCACTGATGATCCAGAATAAAGCCCAAACCCAGCACAGATCGGCTCAGTGAATGTGGTCTGGACTGAGTGGATGAGGCTCGTTGTGTCTCTATTGATGTTGTAGAAGATCAGAGTTCCTGCACTGTTATCCACAAACACTCCTATTCTCCTGCTGCGCGCCTTCACTGGGAGATCAGTGTGTGTGCGATTGTGTGTGAATGAGAAACTGGAGGGTAAGCAGATCAAACTCCAGGACTGAGCATTATATCCAAACATACATTCAACTCCTCTTCCCTTCCTCCTGATGCTCTTATATGACACTGATATACACACACCATCTCCACTCCAGTCAATCTCCCAGTAACAGCGTCCACACACACTCTCTCTGCACAACACCTGATTAACACGATCAAATCTGTCTGGATGATCAGGATACGGCTGATAATCTCTCACACACTTCACCTCTCTGTTCTCCTCAGACAGTCTGAGACAAGTGTTCACTGTGTTTGGATCCAGTGTGAGGAAACGGGGATCTGAACACAAGAACACACACATTTATAATCACAGTTGAGTGTGTGTGTGTGTGTGTGTGTGTGTG
>CAIGQQ010009519.1:2157-19876 GCA_903798035.1 Danio albolineatus
TATCTATCTATCTATCTATCTATCTATCTATCTATCTATCTATCTATTCAATTCAAAAATTTAATTGAATCTAACTATCTATCTAACTAACTATCTATCTATCTAGCTTGCTAGCAAAAAATAATGGGTTTGTTTAATCCCAAAGTTAGGTAAAATCATACCTGCCAACACTCACGTTTTTCCTGGGAGTCTCCCGTATTTCACATCCATCTACCGCCACCCTCCCTTACCTCACCCAATTGACACAATATTCAAATCTTGTAACATATTTTACCCCAATCTGGCAACATACGTTACAACTCAGGTGCGCTGTTGATTTCTGCGCAGGAGGTAGATGCGGGACTTGAACGGTGGCAGTAGCAACAAGCAGCCGTGTCAGTAGTAGTACACATGACGGAAGGAAAAGAGTCAGGTTGTGCTTCGGCAAAGAAAAAAATAAATACATGTAAGTTTAACAGCAGCTGGACGGAAGAATTCAAGTTTTTGTCTACGCTTTCTACAAAGTGTGTCGTATTCATTTTAATGTCAGACATGGTGGGAAAAACGACATTACTCAGCATGTGAAATCACAACGGCACATTCGTGCACCTGAGGTACAGAATGGCACAACGAGCATTTCTATGGTTTTTACCAAGGGACAGACAGAAGCAGAGACATAACATTACAAAAAAAACATTACATTTTCATTTTGTGACAAACTATATTCCACCATTGCATTGCGATCTGTTGGATGAGGCTTTTGATTAAAGCTATAAAAATGGTAAATTATGTTAAAATTATTAATAATGTTCAATTTGTTAGAGAGTTTATTGTTATCGTTTCGCTTTACAAGACCTCATTGTGTCTGCAGGAGCCATGGATATTGCTTTGGGCTCATTTGTATGTTTATTTTGTTTTTTGTAATTTTATTTTTAATCTGAAAAACCATCACCAATCTACTGAAAAAAACGCACTACTGTATGTGTTGGATGACCTGTGGGTGAGTAAACATACTGACATTTATTTACTTAATTTGTTACAAACAATGATAAAAGGGCGCCACGGTGGCGTAGTGAGTAGCACTAGAAGGTCGCTGGTTTGATCCCCGGCTGGGCCAGTTGGCATTTCTGTGTGGAGTTTGCATGTTCTCCCCGTGGTTGCGTGGGTTTTCTCCGGGTGCTCCGGTTTCCCCCACAAGTCCAAAGACATGTGGTACAGGTGAATTGGGTAAGCTAAATTGTCCGTAGTGTATGAGTGTGAATGAGAATGTATGAATGTGTTTCCCAGAGATGGGTTGTGGCTGGAAGGGCATCCGCTGCGTAAAACAAATGCTGGATAAGTTGGCGGTTCATTCCGCTGTGGCGACCCCTGATTAATAAAGGGACTAAGTCGAAAAGAAAATTAATGAATGACAATGTTAAAAGTCACTATAAAACAAAAAAAATGATATGAGAAAATCATTTTGCACTGTCTTCATTTGTATTTTTGTGTAAATAAATACCAACCCACCCCACCCCCACCCCCACGTTGATAATCTCCCGGAATTTCAAAACCAAATGTTGGCAGGTATGGGTAAAATGTTTAAATGGAAAAAAAAATTGCATTGTCAGGACTTCCTACTCGTATCAGTCTTTTTATATCTTGCTAATTTGCAGTTAAGTAAATATGGCAACTAGTCTCTTTAAAACATCCATTCCATCATTTGTTTCTTATAAAGAAATGACATTATCATTGACGAGATTCAGAGGTTATATTGTTCTCACTCAGCTCTTCTCATCTCAATCTTGTCCAGATCAGGCAGCAGTACTGGAGGTGCTTCACATGTCTGTGCTCTGGACAACACTGACCATCATGTTCAGGAAAAACATGTACAATACCAGTGATTTAAAAACTAGAGACAGGGTCTTGCAGGTTAAATGTCACACAATGATAAATGATACAGTCAATACTATTAATGTATAACCTGTCAGCTCTTTTATTTCATCTGAAAGGACTTCAGATTTCTTTGTGGAGGGTAAAAATGTTTACTGACTTCTCAAGGACTGTAACTCTGTAAAAGTGTCTGTTTGCTTAAAGGGGTAATGAAGTAGATTTCTTATTATTATTATTTTATTGTGTTCAGTGCAGGGAAACACTTCAGTTTAAGCAGCAAAAGTCCAGTTCCTGCAGTTCTTGGCTGTACACAAAGCAGCCCTGTGCTTACAAACACTGCTTTACATGAGATTATGCTGAGGCAGGATTAAAAAGCCCTGCCTTTGAAGCTCTTCTGAAACTGTAGGTTTCCCTCAGGTATATAGTCAAATCTAACACACGCAAGCACCAAATATCCAAATATTTGCACATATCAGTTCTATTTATCTCCCATTATGGTTAAAGTATTTGATCACATGGCATCAATTCTGCATTTTATCTACATTTTGTTGATGTGTATAATGTTCAATTTATTTTAGGGTGTCTGTTGTTATCTGTATTGAAGTTATTTGAAATGTATGCATTTCTTGTTCAATTGCATCGCTGTAAAATTGTATATACAGTATATGTATATATATTGCATGTGTACTGTATATGAGGCTTCTTAGTGCGCATGCTTATCATAAAGCTCAGCAGTGATGTTGATTTGTTTGGATCCGCACTCCTATGCCAGCATCTCCCATGTGACAATAAGCTGTTACATGAAAAAATACCATAGTAAATACTGTGTTTGGAAATATAGTGTTTGGAAGCAAACTATAGATAATTACTTGAATTAAACTGTTGTAGTAATTACAGTATATTGTTGCTGTGTTACGACACTACTGTTATAATAAACAAATTATTCAAAAGGCTTCAGTTTCTATAATTATACACCATCACAACACACCACAGTTTACTCTAACATTACAGTATTTATTAATGTTTATCAGTTTACTATGCTGCAGAATTCGGTAGCATTTATTAACAAAGAGTTGTACACATTATACACTTTACCATGCCGTTCATAAACATGTTGATTATAAATTACTATAGTTTATTTCCCATGCGGATATCTTCCAGACATCACAATATAACAAATGAAAGCGTACAGAAGCGTGGACGCATATCTACATTATTATTTATAGGGGAAAAAGTGCTTCACAATAATAACCATCTAGTTTTGTCGCAAGGGTTGCATTTCTTTAGTGTCCGGTCAATGAATTTAACATCAACTAACACTCACCGCTGCTGCGCGAATAAACGTTAACGTTATGGTTGTTTATTATAAAGGTCATTTCATGGCTGTCTTTATTTCACCAGCTGTTTTTTTTTGCCTAATATACATTTGTGTATTTGGTATCATGACCAAGCCCAAAACAATTACAGGTGCTTTCCAGAATGAACGGCATAATGCATTTAAAACCTTTCTGTACTTTGCTGCATTCACAAACACAATAATTCAATAATACAGACCATTTTGCCAATTATTTACATCACTGGCAGAAATGCAGCTTAAAGGTGCAGTAGGTGATCTGCCAAAATGCTAACCGGTTAGCATATTATCTTTGGACGGTAGGGGAGGGACTGTGTTTCAAAATCACGCCTCCTGAAATCGCGAACGTGCGCACATGACATAACAGCAGACAACTCACTAGTTCATGTCATTCACTAGTTAGTAATGTAGTTAGTGGTTGGTCGGTGCTGTGCAGGAATTACACTCATTACTATGCCACACTTACATGCTATTTCAGAGCGAATATTCAAAGTAGCGGTAAACAGTATAGGAAGGCTGTCATTGATCGAAAATTGACCAATGTGAATATAAAAGCAACTTCAGCTCAGTAAAGCAGGGTAGGCAGAATAGCGCTGTTTACTGATGTTTTGTTGTTAAACTAAATATAAATCTACATTATCGATGCTGTAAAAGGACCTTATGAAGCTGAAAATAGTCACGTCAATCTATCACCGGAGGGTTTTAGTGGCTGAACAACACTTCTGTGCATATAACCCGTTCATACAGCTGATGTATCAAATTTAAAGAGTCGGTACTGTCAGTAGGCTTGGCTTATTTTACTTTTTTCTCTTTGGTTCCAGTCATCTTTTGTTGGTGTTTCTTTATAAATATGGTATTATAGCTGCATTTGTAAAGACATGTTTATATAATCCACAATACAAAAGGCATTCTGTGAAAGAGACAATGTACCAACAAGGAACTAGTAGTTTTCTCTATATATTTAAATTTGAGATGCAAACAACAGATATAGAAAATAATTTGCTTACTTGGGTGAAGGGCAGATAAGTTACCTGTAAACAGTTCAACAAACATATTTTTCAGTGTAGACAGTCTGCAGTTTTAGGTGAAGATCTATAACTGAAATTAAGGTAAGATCTTCTTTCTGTCATAAAGTTGATGACCTATACGTCTAATTAAATCAAAACAAACGTTCATGTGTGATTATGTATGATTTTTGTGTATTTTATATTTCTAGATTCTTTTAGGGTTTTACCAGGTCAAGACTGCTGATGTAAGTCCTTTAACACATTTAATGACGTATAAATCCTAATACTATAAGTAACTTGTAGATCTACGCTGATTTTTGTAAGTTCATTTGTATTTGAAAAGCTTCCCTCTTTTTTTATTGTTTGATTTTACCTTTATCATTTTAAACCTTGAAACCTGTAAATTCATAAATGCAATCGAATATTTGTTTTGTGTTTGAAAGAACTCCGTTTTTGTTTTTCTTGTCTGAACTAGCTCAAAATAAAAAGAGAAATACATCTTCAGTGCTACGCTTCCAATGGCTTCCATCCTTCAGAAAAGTAAGACTGGCTCTCAGTGTAGATATCTTACGTTCAATTCTCTATTTCTCAATGCAATTCAATATCAACAACATATAATACATTTTCAGTTGTTTTCCATATTTCAGGTTTAATAAAAGCATTGAGTACCATCTCTGTTATGCTGTGTAAGTATGATAAATGTGTAAATATAATGATCATTTCATATATGTTCATTAATCTCGTATGCATCAGTTTGAGAGCACGCAAAATCGATGGTCTTTAAATCGGTTATAGTAACAGGGTTTGTTTTCGACAACCGTCACTTGCAGTTTCATTAAATATTTGACATTATAGCATTGGAGGAAACATGAATGAATTAAATTTCAGTATGTACAAAGATGACTGGAGAGTCTTCCCAAGATATATTCCTAAGCAGCAGGGGTGCCCAATTGATTGACGGGGCAGCCAGTGTGACATATGACCTTTTTTGACACATGGGCAACCATGCATGCACGTAAAACTGTGCCAACTTTGCCAAGTGCTGCAAAACTATAGCAAGATATACAGAAATACCTAGTTAGCCTCCACTATATTCCTTTTAAATTCTTAAAATGGTATAAAAATTAGTGGGGGAGCTGCACCAAGTAAGAAGCCAAAAACCTACAATTTCTATCTCAACTGGGAGGGAGACTTTTTCATAATGTCATATTTGAAGTGCGGATCCCTCATCTGCCAGTCTACCATCGGTATTCCAACGAAGGAAAATGTGGAGCAGTAATTTCGGACCGTTCGTAAAAATTAAGACACTGACTTCCCTCTGAAAAGTGGGCTGAGAAAGAGGAAGGTACAGGAATCACAGCTGACCGTAAAAGAGAAGGCAGCCACTGAAGCATCATTCTAGGTGAGTCATTGCATCGTTAAGCACAAGAAGTCTTTCCAAGATGGAGAGATGGTACATGAGGTCTTCGTTGAAGCAGGTTTAAAAGACAAACCAGAAATTTTATCTTCAATCAAAGCTCTCCAGCTATCAAGAAATACCATTACACAGTGGTGTGAAACCATGGCCGAGGCTTTGGACCAGCAACTTTGGAAGGATATCACGGACTGTGAGTATTTCTCACTGCAATTGGATGAGTCTACAGGCGAGGATAAAATGGCCCAGTTGTGTATTTTTATTTGCATGGTGTTAACTGATATGACTGCAAAAGAGGAGCTGTTAACAGTACTGAAACACGAGAAGAAGACATTTTTTCAGTCTATCAAAAGCTTATTTGTTTTTGGGAAAACCCAGTTTCCAGTATACAAATTGGTGTCCATCATCACAGACGGAGTGCCCGCGATGGTTAGCTGCCCAAATGGATTCATTGCCAGGTACAGGTACAGATGCTTTCCCGGATTCCCCAGAAATAACAATAAACTGGCGAAGAGACGAAGGAAGAGAAGACAATACAAAGGAAGGAAAGAACACCAGGACCAGGTGGAAATACTAACGCTAATGAAGCCTAGAAAAGGGATACTAAGGGGGCATGGTAAAGGCAAATGAGGAAGGAGCAGAGGAGCACTTCCTGGTTTCCAATCCAGTCAAACCAGCTCAGAGAGATAGCTTAAGGGCAGACAACAGACGGCTTGGTGTAGCAGAAAAGCTGGGGAAAACAAACTGATGGGAAAGTTGGGGAACAAAGCTGGGAGGTCTCAGGTAGCCAGGACTCAGGGGGGCCAGCGCTGCAGGAACTGACTCCAGGAGTGAATTTGAAGCATTCTCTGGGGCTACAGGAATTGATTAAGAGCTTGAAGCTGATGTGCCCTTCGGGGCTGCAGGAACCAACTCGGGCTGACTCCGGTTTGCCCTTTGGGGTAGCAGGAACTGGTTCCAGGTGTGAATATGAAGCTCACTCTGGGGCTACAGGAACTGGTGCGCCCTCAGGGGCTGCAGAAACTGACTCAGAGTCTGAATCTGATGCCCCCTCCTGGGCAACAGGAACAGGTTCAGGCACTGAATCTGGAGCGCTCTTCAGGGTTACAGAAACTGACACTGGACTGTGTTCGGGAACTCTTACAGGGGCAGGGGTGGAGACTGGACCATGTTCAAGGGAAACAGGAACTGGTACAGGGACAGAAGTGGAGATTGGTCTGTGTTCAGGGGTGACAGAAACTGATTTAGGGACAGGAGTAAGAACAAGACTGTATTTAGAAGCAACAGACAATGATTCGGGGACAGGAACAGGCACAGGACAGAGTTCAGGGGAACCACAACTGGATCTGAGACAGGAACATTTACAAGACAGGGTTAAGGGGTCAGAGCTAAAACTGGACAGAGCTGATTAGTTGAAGTCTTGCTTGGGAACTGCAGCTCTTCTCTGAATGTGTTCTGGGACTGGAGCCATCCCTGGAAAACACTCAGACTAGAGTCGGCACTACACTGTGCTCTGTGGCTGTAGTCTTCTTTAAACAGTGCTTGGGGTCTGGAACCATCTCTGCAAAACACTCAGGGGCTAAAATGCACTGCACTGTGCTCTGGGGTTGAAGTCTTTATTTCATAGCAGTTGGAGATTGAAGCCATGTTCTGAATACACTCAGGGGCTAAAGTCAGCACTTTGTTGTGCTCAGGGGTTGCTTTCTCTAAGGCAGGAGCAGGCCCTGGAGCTGCTCTTTCTGGAGCAGGTTCAGCAATGGCTCTCTCGGGAGCATGAGGGGGCTCTGGGGGACTCTCTCTGGAGTGGATACAGGACGGCAAGAACAGGATCTCATCGGTAGACTTGGCAATACTGGCATATAACTCTGATATGGCCTCTGCTGCAGAGTCAGTGGACTATTTGGGACTGACCCCATCAGCTGTGAAAGGGAGAGCCGCAGAGTACTCGGTGCTTGCCTCTGTGGCCATACCGAGACTGAAAGCCTTAGGGATGGCCTCCAAGCCTTGTGAGCAGTCCAAATACTGTTCCACCATGACATGATCATGTGGAAGTTTGCTTGAGGCTGGCTATCAACAGCTACTGTAAAGACTATGCTTCCCTGGCTGATTCCATTAAGTGCAAGTCAAGAGAGTAAGGTAATGGGGGGAAAAAAAAGTCAAATGAGCTATAGGCTATTGTGCAATATGGGTTCATACAGTTATGCAAGGTACATCAACATGTACAAATACAGAATTATCAATATGTTTATCAAAAATATATATGTTTTGCATTTTTATAGTAGGTAGATCATTTTGACTTGGTCATTTTATAAGTAGCTTGCATGCTGAAAAAGTGTGGGTACCCCTGCTAGTGAAATTCCTGTTCTCTTAAAGGAAAGGTGTTGGTTTAGTCATATATGAGGGTGAGAAAATGATGACAGAATTATATTTGTGGGTGAACTCTCGAGTGTAAGTTATTTTTGTTTATTAATATTCTCTTATCTCGGTCTCAGTGGTTGGACCAGAGGCGACAACAGCTGGTAATGTATTATTCAACTTGTTTTGCAGTGTGGAAGTAGGCTCTTTTCTGTGATTGTTTTAGGATTTTAAATGTATCTGGCGTTATGGGTAAAATATTAGGAATAACAAATTGCTGTAAAGAGTCAAACTACTTGCTCCACAAACTAGGGTTGTGCGCACTGACTAAAGTATTGTGCATTGATGATAGATAGAGATATCGCTGAGAACCTGTTTTAAACAGGAAAACTGACGATTTTAAACACAATGTTTAGCTCATTTCGCTTTAACGTAGACCTATTAAATGGTTTATTGTCATTATTGAGTAAAATTTATATTATTATTGTTCATTCATTTATTTATTTTATTTTCGGCTAAGTCCCTTTATTAATCTGGGGTCGACACAGCGGAACGAACCACCAACTTATCCAGCATATGTTTTACGCAACTGATGCCCTTCCAGCTGCAACCCATCACTGGGAAATACCCATACACACTTACATTCACACACATACAATACGGACAATTTTTAGTTTACCCAATTCACCTATAGCGCATGTGTTTAGACTATGGGGGACATACGCCAACACGGGGAGAACATGCAAACTCCACACTAGGCATGGGCCGGTATAAGATTCTGACGGTATGATAACCTTGGATAAAAATATCACGGTTTCACGATAACACAGTATTGTGTTTACTGCTCTAAAATATATTTCTTTTTAATTGTCTGGGTAAAAAACAAAACCTTTTTCCCGTTTGAACACAATATATTTTATTTTGAGCAACATGTAAAGTATTTAGGGACAGTAAACGTGTCAGGCTGAATAATTCAAGTGAATCATTGACTCCTGCTGTCCTCATTTGTTTCAGAAACACAGATTTCTTTACAATTTACAACAGCATCTTTGGACAACTTTTGTGCTGGAGATACTGTTGTCCTAAAAAAACTACAGAAAAAAATGTGAATATAAAATCTTACACATACCTTAGGATCAGTATTGCAGAAAAATTTGACGGTTTTAAAACCTTGACTTTTCCAAACCGCGGTATACCTTGAAAACAGTTATCGTCCCATGCCTACTCCACACAGAAATACCCACTGACACAGCCGGGGCTCAAACCAGCGACCTTCTTGCTGTGAGGCAACAGTGTTAACCACTGAGCCACTATGACGCCCCTATTATTATTGTTTTTATTATTACTATTGTTATTGTTTTTACTTATATCTATTTTGCAGCAGTACTGCAGATAATCACATGGACCTGAAGTCATCGTCAATTTTTGTCCCTCCTGTGCTGCAATATTGCATCAAGTCTTATGTTCGAAATTGTTTAGGTCTCGGAGCCTATTTAGCTGTAAAGGTGCAGCAATTTGCATTGATTTGAGTGGTTTTCCAACAGAAAGCATAATTAAAATGAAGTATAAGATTAAATAAGTGAAAAATCAATTGAAATGTTGTTAAATACATTTAGAAGTTTAAAAATGAGCAGTTAAGTAAACATAACACTGCCACAACAATTTTATTTTACAAGTAAGATATAGGAGATGTGAATTTGGAATTTTAGCGTGTATTTTTTATATCTGTAATTTATAATCTGTCCTTACAACTTGCTGCCTGTAATCATGATCTGAACAGAGCTTTAACTCGTGTGTGCTTTAACTGGATGCAATGCAACTAACGCAACTGCATTAATAATTAATGTGAAAATTATTTCATGTTCTGACAGCTGATCTGACTGACCCCTGCAACAGCTACACTGTGTTGAACGACTCTTGGAGATCCGTCAATAATACAAATAACATTCACAAGTGTGACCAGTCAGTCTCCTGGAGCGGCTGGTATCGGCTCTTCATTAACGCTCTCAATGCTCAGGTCTCAGACACGTGTGTTGCGATGTATAGTTGTGGCACTGATGCTCCACTGTGGATTCGTGGTGGACACCCAACAGTACAGGATGGAGTCGTCTCTCGAGATGTCTGCGGTCGCTGGGATAGTAACTGCTGCTATTACGGCCCTATTCTTATTCGAGTCAAAGCCTGTCCAGGAGGTTATTACGTCTATGAGCTGCTTAGACCAATTGGCTGTAATTCAGCCTACTGCACAGGTAATTATATTTACTTAAGTTCTTTCTACACGTTCATGATATTTGTGGGAATTCTACATATTCATGCTATTATTTTATTAACGGATGCAATCATTTTTCTAAATAATTTATTTAAAGGGGACCTGTTAGCCTAGAAATCACTTCTATAACACAGTTTTGTGGTAACAGTCTATAACCGTAATGGTAAAAATGTATTAATGTATTTTTTATAATTACACTTGATAAAAACAGTCGGTGTTGGTTTGACTGAACTTAATTTGAGATGTAATCTTGCACAGCTTCTTTTTCATTTCTTGACTGTTTTTATCTGTGGTCGTAAATTGTTTATTCATGATTTCCTCTGTGATCACGTGAGTCAATCTAAAAGGATGAATTTGTTCTAAATAGTGCTGAAACTGTATTGGTATTTGGACTCTAAGTAGTGAATATTAAACCACACTGAGCCGAACTAAACTGAACTCCAACATTAACAACTAAACTGACACTTTCAATCTACTATAACCTTCTATGTGAAGCTGCTTTGACACAATCTACATTGTAAAAGCGCTATACAAATAAAGATGAATTGAACTGAGTTGAATATCACAATATGCAGATTTTGGACAATTAAACTGAAATGCCTGGTTTTAGAGCACAATATTTCATTAGTATAGTGTAGGTTGTCCATTCACAGCCAATACAGCATCAGTTCATCTTGGGAATGACTGATACAAGTCCCGCACAGCGTCCAGGTCACTATGTGGCGCTGGTGGAGGAACACGTTTCTCGCTCCTCCAAAACACTCAAAGTGGCTCAACAATATTTAGCTCAGGTGACTGTGCAGGCCATGGGAGATGTTCAACTTCACTTTCATCTTCATCAAACCACTCTGTCACCAGTCTTGCATTGTGTATTGGTGCATTATCATCCTGTTACATGGCATTGCCCTCAGGATACAATGTTTGAACCATTGGCTACAGATGGTCCTCCAGAATGGTTCAGTGGTCCTTGGCAGTGATGTGCCCATCTAGCACAAGTATTGTGTCTAGGGAATGCCTTGATATCGCAGCCGAAACCATCACTGATCCACCTCCATGCTTCACTCTGGGCGGTAAAGCACGGGGAGCAAAACAGAGCAAAGCTTTAAACACACGTGATGAAATAATCGTTTAACAGCTTTAAAAACACATAAACATTTTATTGAACTTAATTAATTTTCATTGTGAGTTGAGCAACATCTTATTTATTTTAAAAACAGCTATTTTTTCTGACCCCTGCAACAAGAAGATGATGAATGTGGTCAGTCAGTCATTATCGTCACGTCACTGATCAGCAGCACACACTGACATTCTATTATTTGAGTAAACTCATTATAAATGTTTGATATATGGGAATCAGCATCTCTCACCAGTGACGTTTTATTTTAACCAGTGACAAACAGCTTTTAAAATGAATGATTCACACCACCAAGCACTTTTACAGTTCATATTCATTTAGGCTCAGTTATTTCTTTCATTTATGCGGAAGAAACGTCCAGAACATGAAGAACTACAGCTGACATTTTGATTTATTTGGTGCTTGAGCAGAAATACAATTAGTGAAAGTCTAAATTAGTAGTTTTAAGTGTAAGGCTTGGTCTGTCATTTCACATAATGTTCTGGTGAATATTTCCATGCACTCTTTGTATGTTCCGTTTTATTTTTCTGATTGTTGATTGTTTTCCAGATGTTTCCAGCATCACACCACAGACGAGCTCCGCTGGTAATGTAGTCTGATGATTCCTCTGTTGAGTGTGTTCGACTGAGTGTGTGTTGGTCTGTAGAACTGAACAGGTGTGTGAGTGTGTTTGTGTCTCTAGATAAAGATAACGGATAAAAGAGAGTTTGAGATGGTTTTGAGGGGAAAACATGATCAGGTGGATAGCATGATATTGCTGGACAGACCGTTTTTACAAACTTCTACTCAAACTCTTATTTGTCATTTATTTTTGACGAGTGCTTCTAGAATATTTAAAGAGCCCATATGGTGGGTTGAGAACGGTTAAATTTCACTTTTTGAAGTCCCAAACAACAGGATGATATGTATGCAAGGTTAAAAAACACTTTCGATGTCTTATAATATCTATTTATTTTTACCTCATTTTCCCACCGACTCCCATATGAATCGTCTGAGCGAGTCTTTTCCCCAAGCACCTCCTTTCCGTGACGCTACCACGTCACGTCACCACGTCACGTCACCACGTCACGTCCGTGTCAGCAGCCCGATGCCAGAACATATTGAAAACAAATCACTGCTTTTGTACAACAGCGTATCGCTATATTATTCATCATAACAACAAACATTCAGTAATAATGAACACTTCATGGACTATTGTAAGTCAACAAATAGTTTCATTTGGCAGTAAGCTAAATGGCTACCGCTACATGCTGCACGGAGCAAACACAATACAGACAACCACATCCATATTTACCTTGTTACGGTCAACAAGACTGGAAGAACACGCAGGTCCAAATAAACTGGGTATTGATCAACAACAACCGTGCAACAAATCCCGCGTCGTAAGCTGGTAGATTTGTGTAGCTCTCTTCAGAGAAATGACGTGAACACAGCACCGTGTTGGGGATGTAATTCTCAGGTATTTTACCAAAAAAACCTCAACCACTCCAGGTAGGGAAAAGAGATTTCCAGGTAGGGAAAATAACACAGCTTTTCCCTCGCACTTCAGAGCACAGCGTCTGCGGGTCATGATTTAACCGGAATGCCGATAAGTTTAGTAAAGTTAGCAGCAGTCGTGTTTTCCGGATCAATAACTCATGATCGAAACATTGTTCCTACACAAATAGCACCTCTTTTCAACCGTCACAATGTATACAATCACCTACAACCTTATTTTCCTAAAAATGAGCTTTCCTACGCGCTGGACGCATTATATTAAACTCTGTGCGCAGGCGGCAGAGACCGATCCTTAGGGACCGTCTACAAAGAGCAAAACGCGAAAACCAATACTACAAAAGCTGTCAATAACTTCTCTCTAAATCTTTATACTGCCATCAAACAGTATAAAGATTTACTTAGATATTACTCAGATTACACGTCACTGCTGTCCCGCTGGTTATGCTACAACACTTACTGCAATACAGTGCTTGTTGTCTTCCACTTTTCCCCCTGTCTGTGGGCGGGGCCGGGCAGTTCAAATTTCCCGGGTCTGCGCGCGCAACTATTATGTTTCGCGTTGACGTCAAGCCGAAACGGCTAAAGACTCGTTCTAATAACGATTCATTTAAACAACGAGTCGACTCTTTTATATATGAATCAATCGTTTTAAACACTTTGCACTTTCAGATTTAAGCCTTAGCTGGACATTTCACTTTACTTAGAGCTGTGTAACACACTGCATGGAAGGTCATTTTCAAAAATCCATAATATGGGCTCTTTAACAAATGGCATCTTTTCAATTTGAGATGTGTTATTATTGTGTTCACTGTGATTTCTCTCATTGCAGTTATTAATATCACGCTGCAGGAAGGATGCTCTGTAAGTTGAGTTTCTGAAATTGAATTTTAGAGTTCCAATACAATTCAGATGATTAATGTTGTATTTATGCAATGTAATTAAAATGCTTTTCCATTTATTTCTGATGGTTTGATGCACAAACTTACTTTAGTTTGCTATTAATATTGCAAAACATGATTGAGGTCGTGACTGTATAAAGCTGTATTGTTATTTCAGAATCAGAGCTCTGGAGGATGTCTAGAAAATCTTCTTGAGCAGATAGAGAACATTACAGCTCAAGAGCTTCCACTGAATGTAAGTCCTCAAGAGAAACATAATAAATCAGTTCTGTTATAGTCGACTGACAGAGCAGTTTTATCTTATTGTGTCTTTACATTTGTGTGTTTGTTTGATCATTGAATCAGACTGTGACCGACATTTTGACCATGGTCTTCAACGCTTCAGAGAAGATTTCAGTGTCTTCATCATCATCATCATCATCATCAGCCAGCCCAGCTCAACTAGCCTCATACGGAAATAAAGTGTTACAAACCAGTGAGAAACTGATTTCTACATTGGTGAAGCCGACAAACACAAGTGCCAATGTCAGTTTTACACTTGAAGCTGTAGGTAAGTGGAGACACTGTTATTACTGATGATGAACCTGAGACTTAAACACACCAGCTCAGACCTGCTGCTCTTTGACTTGTTCAAACTGAGGGTTCACCAAATCACATCCAAATATAAGAGAATAATAAACAGAAGCTGAAACTGTGATTATCTGAAGTCATTATTAACTGTAACAACATGGGGAGAAACACTTCTACAGCAATACCAGAGGGTGAAAACACATTGCACAAACACATAAAAAAATAAGTATTCAGACAACGAGGAGGTTCAAATGTAAATGTTTCGTGTTTAAATGTCCATGATTGACTTGTCTGGTGGTAGTTGTTGCAGTCTCTGTTTGGACAGCATTGTCAACATTGATCATGGCTCATGTTACTACAAACGTAACAATAACAGATATATTTAGTGCGAAAGTAATACACACAGTACATTGAGGGCAAGTTATTTCACAACAGCATACACCAGAGACAAACGCTATAAGGCGATTCTCTGTCAGTCTTGCTCAGATGCAGATTTTACCTTTATGATGTGTAGGTCAGAAAGAAGCTCAAAATCTTGCTCATCTTAGTTACTTGCAGGGGCGTAAATCCCGGGGGGGACAGGGGGGACATGTCCTCTCTCATCCGAGGGTCCCCCCCTCCCAAAAGCAAAAAGTATTAAAAAATTGCACTGTATTGTGTAAAATATATGTATATACCTAAAATAATTGTATATGTAGAAAAGAAAAACGCAGAAACTTTTGAGTTCCCCCTCCCCTTTCTCACAGTGGTTTGGTCCACTGCTTTTCCCGGTTCATCTCCGACTATGTGCAGCGCACACACACCAGTAAGGAGGGTACTTTATTCACTGTAAATAAAGCGATTCTCTTTAATGTTGTTAATACAGACTCATTCATCAATTATTTGCGGTAAAAATGCTGATTACCGATGTATTTTCCATGTGTCTGCTATATTAGCGATTGAAATGTTACCCATCTAGTTAACGCGTTAGCTTGTTGCAAAGTACACTGCGGCTAACGCGCCAAATTTGCCATGCAATGTTTTATTTGTGACGAGATGGCATAATGTTTACAACATAAACGACCACAATTAGCATATTTTGTAGCTGTGCTTTGCTAAATGAGCACTGTACTACGTCTGAACTGTATTTCTGTATCAATTTCCATTCTGTTCGTACATGACAATTAATTCAAAACAACAACTTTAACCTTTTTTTTAATTCCTTGTTTTTATTGTTGTGATTATTTTTATAGTTTTATTTACTTCATGTAAAGCACTGTGAATTACCATTGTGTTTAATCTTGCTTGCAGTGACTAGATAAAGTGACAGAGAAAAGGAAAGTGGACATAAGATCATTTTTCAGTGCACTTAAACAACAATAAATACAAAAAGTTCACATATTAAGGCATTTTGGCTTTAAGAATGGGTGATTATGTAAATACTAATGTCACAATATCATTCACAGGCAAAAGAGAAGGAAAATATTGAGGCAGAGCAGGGTCAGTCAGATGTACAGTGTCAGGTGAAGGGATAATAACAGTTTTTATTTGGATGAGCAGTTTCTTTAATGTTTTTAGTGTTGTGGCTGTTCAGCAGATGAACCTCACAGGCTCACCTATTTACAGTATGATCTGTCCATTTAACAAGTGTAATGTAAACAAGTGAGTTATTATGAGTTTAGAAAACATCTCTCCTGCATTTCTTCTGCTTCAGGAGTCAGTGTTGACCGTACACATCTGCTGTCACTGAACCTGAGTCTCCATGCTGCAATAATAATGATAGAGCCAAAGTGTTTAACTGGGGACATATCTTTAGAAGTACAATTTTACTGTATTATTTGTGTCCCCCTCAAAAAATTACTCAAGGGAAATTTTATATTTATTGCCCCCCTCTAGTGTTAAATGAGATTTACGCCCTTGGTTACTTGCTCATCTTAGTTATTAGGAGTCTCCTCTGACTACGTGCACTGTGTTCACCTCGGATGGATGTTTACTAATGAAGTTTGCCCTACCTCCGCGGCTGCATGCTTGAAATTTTTGGTTCGTTTCACGGTTCATTCACAAAACACGTCAGCAGCAGCGCATCACAGAGGACAACAGCCAATCACATTAATTTTCCAGTGTTGTGTAAATGTGATTGGCTATCGTCTGTTTGGGGGTGTTTGCATGGTGCGGTCTAACTTGCTGACAGCTGTTTGACGATCTAAACTTCTCTCAAAGTTCGTGTAAATCATTGACGCTGACATTAAAATAACATTTCAATTTAATTTCAATAATGCGAGAGCAGTTCCATTTGGTGAACCTACATTCGTGTGCAAGGCTGCCATGTAGGTCAGGGCAAAAACCACATGATCTGCTTAGCACAACTAGTTGACGTCAATCAAAAAACTGCCAAGGCAGAGCATTAAAATCGGCCAGTCGACTAGTCGGTGCAACCCCTTCTGAGCAGTAAATTAAAATATCACTGATGCAAACTACAAAACAGGTGTTCAGGAACTGAACGATCAACCAGCCTATATGGCATCATCTGGTGTACTCTTATGCTGCGTTCAAGCACGAGTGATTTCCATGTTAAGTCAATGCAAATTGACATCATGCGGCTCGATATGTGTGAATGAGGTGGCGCAAGTGACGTGATCCAATCAGAAGCTTGCTCTTGTGGGGGCGTGAGAATGACATACTGTAGCGCTGGTTGTTGGTATCCCGGGGGAATTCCTCTTGCCGACACCGACAACAGCTCATCAAACTGGGCTTGGCTCAGTCTGAAGCACCACTGAAAGCCTCCATCATCCAGTTATAATTTCTGGAGGAGTTTATGAGCTCACAGAGTCTATTTACATGCGAATATTGCGATTTATCCGTGCTTGCAGCGTCTGGTGTGAACACAGCATTAGACACTGAAAGGATCCTCTCTAAATTCAGTTTTGTGAAAATGTGAGCTCTACAAAACTGCTCTGGGTCAGCAGAAACCATTCAGAAGAAAAAACCAATGCAAATAGAAAATCTCAGAATAAACGTAGAATCGATTTCCCAAATAGTTATTTTGCCACAGTTCTAAATAGATAGACAGTTAAATAAAGCTGTAGTAAATTATTTTAGTACATAACAGCATGTTTGTTTTTAATCAGAGGGACAAGTCTTCATGGTTGGACCAAACGTGACCTTAGATAAAATCCCTCAACTTCACACAACACATTCTTCTATGGACATCGATCTTATTGGCATCGCCAAGAACAATGAAAGTAAGTTGAATGTTTGGTGTAATTAGTGTTTTATGTATAATGAAACCTCATTTCACCACCACTAAAGCACATTTACTCTTTTGACTCTTGTTATTTTCTGATAGTACTGCATGTAAGCCTCTGCTTCTGTCCCACAGGATCTGCTGC